>SJYC01107782.1:0-23242 GCA_006408675.1 Madoqua kirkii | reverse complement strand
CCTCCCCGCTTCCCTGCCTCCCTCCCTCGCCGTGCCCCCGCCCCTCCCCGCCGCCTGCCGCCGCTCCCTCCCTGGCTCGCGCTGGCTGGCTCGGAGCTCGGCTGACGGCTAGACCGCCCGAGAGCGGCCGGCAGAGGGGGCAGGGGGCGCCTCCCCGCACCCAGCGCCCGCGCCGCCGCCTCTTCCGCGCTCCCCGCTCCCACGTTGAAGGAGACCCGCCTGGTGCCCTCGGCCCGCACCAGGCGATCCTGCCGGCGGCGAGGTGGGGCGGAGGGGCGCGTACTTGGTGGCACGGGAGCCGGGCGCGCCCGGGAGATGAGGCACACAGCCGCCTCAGGCAGGTCCGGATATGGGCGCCAACGGTCGGAGGGATCCCCAGGTGCTCAGAGCCAACACACCGACACAGACACCCGTGCCCCGAGTCAGAGCCCCGCCCCAGCACCCAGCGGGGGACCTGAGGATGCGAGGCTTGTTTGAGAGAATATGGGTGGTCAGTGGCCCTAGAGCTCCCTTGCTAACCTGACTTCTCTAGTCCTGTTCCTATTGAGGCCAACCTGGCTCCTCTCTTCTTGAAAGCCCTAGATCCTAGACCAGAGCAAAAACAGACAATACCAACATCAGAGTGGTTTCTGAAGTCCAAAGAAAACAATCAGGACGTTGCTCAGGTTCAGAGATCCATGGGGCAGGGAGCAAATATGGAAGTGAGCAGCTCTATGCCTGAAACTTCTGTCTGCATCTCCCAGGACTGTGCCCCATCCAGCAAAAGAAACTGCGATTTCCACACTTAATTTAGCCCGAGACATCCACGTGTCCCCCCCTTATCCTGGCTACAACCTCCACCCACCGCACCAAAGTGGCACCATCAATTCTGCCCTCCAGGGACCTCCTCTCATGAGCAGCCATCAAGGATGACCCTCAAAAGGAGCCCATGGTTTCTGGCTTTCTCCCTCCTGTCTGGTCTTCAACTTTCCTTTTTTCCCCCCACAGCCATTCCTGTCCATTACTGTCCTCCCATCGAAACATCTTCAGGGAATCTTCCTACTGGGTGGAAATGATTGACAACCTCATACATTTCTATACCTTCCTGTAGGAGTTCTGTTTCCACAGAGATCAGGGTTTCAAACCAGGGAGACTGAAACCAGCTGGGCAATGGGGGGCTATACAAGCCCCAAGGTGACAGTGCCCTCAGGTCAGGCCGGACCCACCCAGACAGGCCTTGCTGAAGCTTTGCCCTGGAGAGGTGGCTGCCCAGATGAGCAGGAGAGTGCCAAGCCCCAGTGAGAAGGAAACCAGACATGGGGTTGTTTGGTGAGAGGATATTCCAGGAGACACAGTGGAGCCCTGGGAGCTTCTGGTCCTCTGCTGAGCATCGCAAGGCCCAGAAAGCAGCAAGGACTTATCTTATTAGCTTGCGTTAATACATTGATCTGTCTCTTCTCTTCTCAGAAACCCTGGATCCCAGACTCTAGATAAAGCACACACTATCAGGTTAGTTTCGGAAGTCCAGAGAAACAGAACAAAATTAGTCAGTCTTGCTGCTGCTTGGACCTCCATCAGGATGTGAGGAAGCCCAGGACCAAATGTTTCTCCAGGCAGGACCCAGACTGGGGAGAGAAAAGCCAGGCGCCCCAGAGGCAAAATTTCAGGAGGCAGGCACGCTCAGGCGCCTTCCTGTCAGGCAGTCCTCACCCCGGTCTGGGCCCCACTTCAAGATATCTTCTCTAAAATTGCTGCATGAAACCATCACAGTCCTCTCCCCAGAGGTGACAGCCCCACAGAAAACCCTAATGGGTTACTTATGGAATATGGTTCCATAAAAGCAGGAGGGAGGGGGAACCGTTTCAAATGTGTTTACCACTCAGCTTTCAGGGTACACCATAAAAATGCCGAAGGTGGGGGGGGGGGTGTGAGAAAAACAGCTCTGCTTCCATTCTCAGCCATCTAGCATGTATTTTTAATTCAAGTTGATTTTTTCTCTTGTAGCTTGTGTATGCACGAGTGTGTGTGTGAATATTGCTGGTATGCCCCAGGTCCATTTTCTGATGGATGGATGGGAAGTCAAAGACCTTTTTTTTTAGTGGTAGCAAATAAAATGTATTTATTATTCTTTATCTCCTGCCTAGTGTGTGGCGTCATTTATTTTCATTCAAAGAAATGAATGCCATGTGGTGCCTGAAGAGCAATAACAGAGCCAAATGACAGAGGAAGTGTGAGGCAAAGACTGGCCCAACAGTGGGCAGGTGAGGGGTCCCACCAGCCAATTCGCCTGTAGTCAACAGGGCCATTTTCCTTCTTTTCCCTTCCATTTAACCTTCCACTTAACAACCAGGTGAAAAGTGTGCTGAGATTGGTTATAAGGTCCTTGCAAGGAAGAACATGAAAGGTCAAATTAGCAACAATGCCAGACCTGTTTTTTTGTTTTAATTATGATAGCCGCTTGTGTTTACTCTCTCTGCACTGGAAAGTGCAATGGGTTGGGATTAGCAGTGCTCTAGACTGGATGTTAGAAGACCTGGGTCCTGGTCCTGAATCTGCCACCTGCCCGTTCTATAATTTGGGGTGGATCAGACCTTTTCAGTGACACTCTGTCTTTTCACGTGCCCCACTTACCCCTTGGAGGCAATGACATTTGGAAGATGCTATCCACGTGCTTGGAGACTTTATGGTAAGCGTGATATACACCTAAGGGATTTCAGAGGAACTTTTCAAAAATAGCACCCTACAGGGAGGGCCAGAAGGTTCTCTGTCATCTTGACCATTCTCCGTCACTGAGAAACACAGCGTCTACACTGGTTCAAAGTGGGTTTCTGCAGGACATGCAGACCCTCTTAGCTCCTGCACATCCTCTCCCCACCCCCCACCCTGCCCCTGCCTGCTGGAGAGGGGCCTAGAGAGACCAGAGCTTTCTCCTGCTGACAGTGGGTCTGCAAGTCACCCACTCTCTGCCTGCGCTAGTGGGTACACTGCAGAGGTCATTGACTGGTTTACGGCCACAAGAGGGAGAAACTAAACGGCACACCGCTTCCTAAAGTCCTGTTTTCTAAGGAGACTATTTTGGTGGCGATTTGGTGGTGGTTTCTAGAGACAGTTGAGAAGTAGAGTAGTGGTTCATCCCTCAGGCTGAATAAAAGGCCAGATTTAACAGGAGAGGGGAGAAGAAATCCTTGAGTTTTCCTTCACTTAGCCGCCACCGTTTTATTAGTCTAGGAACAGAACCTCTATTTAAGTTGATAAAAGCCAGATTTGCTTGTTAAATAAATCACCAGAGCCTGGTGGTGCTATAGAGAAAAATTTCTCCCCATAACTGGTCCCATGGCTGGGTCTGAAACTGCACCCGGCGCTGGACGGAGGAAAAAAAAAAACAAAAAAACAAAAAAACCAGCCGAGTCGGCAGCTTAAAAACCTACATTGTGGCGCCACCTGCAGGCGAGTAGAAATATCAACATTATCCCAATGCAGCGGAGACTGGGAGGAAAGAGGCGTCGCTGCGCTGGAAACAGGGGGTCAGGGTTCCAGACGGAGAGAAGGACCCCAACTCCCCAGCTGACCCCTGATTTCCAAGTGTGTCACCAGGTGCCCACCACACTCCTGCCAGCTTCAATCTGCATCCTCCTGAAAGCTGCCGTTTCGAGGTGTCCACAACTGCTCTCAAGATTCTCAGTCTGTGGAAAACAAACTTATTTTTTTCCTGTCTCCTAAGGGGTTAAGTTGGGCTTCCCTGGTGGCTCAGTGGTAAAGAATCCACCTGCCAATGCAGGAGATGCAGGTTCCATCCCTGGGTCCTAGGTCTGGAAGATCCCCTGAAGAAGGAAATGGCGACCCACTCCAGTATTCTTGCCTGAAGAATCGCATGGACAGAGGATCCTGGTGGGCTACCATCCATGGCATCACAAAAAAGAGTCGTACATTGCTTAGTGACTAAACAACAAGAAACAAGAGGTTAAGTCAGCCTCTAACCTAAGGGTTCCATTTCCAAGACTCCGGGCCATGACGCTGTAATCCTTGACAGAGAAATGACTTCCCATTGAGGAGGGTGGGGGAGGAACATCCTTGTGGCACCACAGTTCCTAATTGTACTTGACCTTGGTGACAGAGGGATTGGGTGCTTCCCAGCAGCTCAGATGGTAAAGAATCTGCCTGCAATTTAGAAGACCCAGGTTTGATTCCTGGGTCGGGAAGATCCTCTGGAGAAGGGAATGGTTACCAACTCTGGTATTCTTGCCTAGAGAATGCCATGGACAGAGGAGCCTGGCAGGCTACAGTCCCTGGGGTTGCAAAGAGCTGGACACGACTGAGCAACTGACACTCTGGTGACTGGGCATCGTTAGGAGAGCCAAATCACCTCAGGCTTCTTCAGCCTGTGGGTGTTAGCGAAGAACCTCATAGTGACATCTGAATCTCATCTCCCAGCTTTTTCCTGTTCATGCAGACTTGGCCTCCACTGACAAGCCCCTCCCTGATTCCTCCTATATGTCAGAGACCCCCAAGAATGGTTGCGCCAAGGAACAAGTCTGATCACTGTATCCTCCACAAGCCTCATCATGGACGCCCACTGCCACAGCCACATGATGGCATCGCCTCTGCCTGCCTGCACTGCCGGGCACAGCCAGCCCTGCTGCTCTGCTGTGGCTTCCCAGGCCACACCAGGGGGCCAGGGCCAAGGAGGGAGGATGCTCGCTCCCTTCTCCCACTCACACACTCGGTGGATCTTGGTCATCTGGGCCCTGAAGCAGGTCCCATGCCTCCCAGGGTTCAGGCTCTAAATCCCCTTCTCCCACAGAAAGGGAGAAAGTGTCAGTCACTCAGTTGTGTCTGACTCTCTGCGACGCCATGGACTGCAGTCCACCAGGCTCCTCTGTCCATAAGATTCTCCAGGCAAGAAAATCCTCCTCAGACACCTCACCAACCACCTCTCTCCAGAATTCTCCCTTCTCTTCCAGCCAATGAACCACTTGTCTTTTCAACTGCAGGAACCAGAAGTCTGAGGATACAGTCGGTGGTAGGGATGTGATCTAACTTGATTGGCCAGAAATAGCAGAGTCCCCATTCTGGCCAGCTCCATATCTTGCTACAAAAGAAAACGCAAACACTTCTGTGTGACCCTTCTTGGGGGTTCCACCCCAGGAGGCATGAGGTCCTATAGCACGCCTGAATTCCAAGAAAAAGATGCCATTCACGGCTTCCACATGAAGGCTCCATCTGGCCTCTGCCCCATTCACCTTCCAAGTAGCTTAAAGCGAGTCACCTGGCCCCTCTAACTGGGGCACCAAGACCACAAAGGCCTCAGTTGTTTTCCTCGTAATGAAGATGGATTTGCACTAATGGATGAAATACCTTATCTGGTAACACACATTTCCAAGGTGATTGCCAGGTGATCTGCGTAGAATCATCTAAGTAACTGTAATAACCAGCCTCCCAAATGGCCCTAGTGATCCTTGCCAACTGGTATTCATGCCCTCCTGCAGTCTCCTCCCACAGATACTAACTCAGGAAATCAAGAAAAGATGGTGTATGACTTCCAAGGCTAGGTCATCAAAGACATTGCAGCTTCCAGCTTGGTCTCATGGATCACTCTCTCTTGGGAGATGAACATCACCAGGTGGTGAGAACCCTCAAGCATCCTTGAGGAGAGAAAGTGAGGTTTCTCACCAAGAGCCAGCACAACTTGGCATCGCGTGGGGGAACTGCCTTGAAAGTGGGTCCTCTAGCCCCCACCAAGTCTTTAGATGATTCCAGCTTTAAGTCTTTCAACTGAGGTCCCAGACATTGTAGAGCAGAGACAAGATACTGCTGTTCTTCAGTCGCTCAGTCATGGCCAACTCTTTGCGACCCCATGGACTGCAGCACGCCAGGCTTTCCTGTCCTCCATTCTCTCCTGGAGTTTGCTCAAACTCATGTCCACTGAGTTTGTGAGGCTATCTATTTCATCCCCTGTTGCTCTCTTCTCCTTTGGCCTTCAATTTTTCCCAGCATCAGGGTCTCTTCCAAAGAGCTGACTCTTCACCTCAGGTGGCCAAAGTATTAGGTCTTCAGCTCTAGCATCAGTCCTTCCAATGAATATTCAAGATTGATTTCCTTTAGGATTGATTGGTTTGATCTCCTTGCTGTCCAAGGGATTCTCAAGAGTCTTCTCCAGCACCACAACTCTAAAGCATCAGTTCTTCGGCACTCAGTCCTTTTTATGGTCCAACTGTCACATCCATACACAACTACTGGAAAAACCATAGCTTTGGCTATATGGACCTTTGTCAGTAAAGTGATGTCTTCACTTTTTAATACACTGTCTAGGTCTGTCACAGCTTTCCTTCCAAGAAGCAAGCATCTTCCAATTTCATGGCTGCAGTCACCATCCACAGTGATTTTGGATACTGTTGGAGGTGGGTTATTAAGCTGTGGATAACTAATCATATAGAGATTTACAGGAGAGGGAATCCTCCCCCTAACATTGGTATCATTAGCCTCTTATTCCTTGAGCTCACTTGGCTTTAGAAAGAAGGACAGAGAGGGGCATGCTTCATGCATGATACTGACTATACTGGGCAGGACTGGGTACCAGTATGTATGTGCCCTGCCAGGAACTCCCTACCAAGCTCCTTAAAAAAACAAAAAAACCAGCCGAGTCGGCAGCTTAAAAACCTACATTGTGGCGCCACCTGCAGGCGAGTAGAAATATCAACATTATCCCAATGCAGCGGAGACTGGGAGGAAAGAGGCGTCGCTGCGCTGGAAACAGGGGGTCAGGGTTCCAGACGGAGAGAAGGACCCCAACTCCCCAGCTGACCCCTGATTTCCAAGTGTGTCACCAGGTGCCCACCACACTCCTGCCAGCTTCAATCTGCATCCTCCTGAAAGCTGCCGTTTCGAGGTGTCCACAACTGCTCTCAAGATTCTCAGTCTGTGGAAAACAAACTTATTTTTTTCCTGTCTCCTAAGGGGTTAAGTTGGGCTTCCCTGGTGGCTCAGTGGTAAAGAATCCACCTGCCAATGCAGGAGATGCAGGTTCCATCCCTGGGTCCTAGGTCTGGAAGATCCCCTGAAGAAGGAAATGGCGACCCACTCCAGTATTCTTGCCTGAAGAATCGCATGGACAGAGGATCCTGGTGGGCTACCATCCATGGCATCACAAAAAAGAGTCGTACATTGCTTAGTGACTAAACAACAAGAAACAAGAGGTTAAGTCAGCCTCTAACCTAAGGGTTCCATTTCCAAGACTCCGGGCCATGACGCTGTAATCCTTGACAGAGAAATGACTTCCCATTGAGGAGGGTGGGGGAGGAACATCCTTGTGGCACCACAGTTCCTAATTGTACTTGACCTTGGTGACAGAGGGATTGGGTGCTTCCCAGCAGCTCAGATGGTAAAGAATCTGCCTGCAATTTAGAAGACCCAGGTTTGATTCCTGGGTCGGGAAGATCCTCTGGAGAAGGGAATGGTTACCAACTCTGGTATTCTTGCCTAGAGAATGCCATGGACAGAGGAGCCTGGCAGGCTACAGTCCCTGGGGTTGCAAAGAGCTGGACACGACTGAGCAACTGACACTCTGGTGACTGGGCATCGTTAGGAGAGCCAAATCACCTCAGGCTTCTTCAGCCTGTGGGTGTTAGCGAAGAACCTCATAGTGACATCTGAATCTCATCTCCCAGCTTTTTCCTGTTCATGCAGACTTGGCCTCCACTGACAAGCCCCTCCCTGATTCCTCCTATATGTCAGAGACCCCCAAGAATGGTTGCGCCAAGGAACAAGTCTGATCACTGTATCCTCCACAGGCCTCATCATGGACGCCCACTGCCACAGCCACATGATGGCATCGCCTCTGCCCGCCTGCACTGCCGGGCACAGCCAGCCCTGCTGCTCTGCTGTGGCTTCCCAGGCCACACCAGGGGGCCAGGGCCAAGGAGGGAGGATGCTCGCTCCCTTCTCCCACTCACACACTCGGTGGATCTTGGTCATCTGGGCCCTGAAGCAGGTCCCATGCCTCCCAGGGTTCAGGCTCTAAATCCCCTTCTCCCACAGAAAGGGAGAAAGTGTCAGTCACTCAGTTGTGTCTGACTCTCTGCGACGCCATGGACTGCAGTCCACCAGGCTCCTCTGTCCATAAGATTCTCCAGGCAAGAAAATCCTCCTCAGACACCTCACCAACCACCTCTCTCCAGAATTCTCCCTTCTCTTCCAGCCAATGAACCACTTGTCTTTTCAACTGCAGGAACCAGAAGTCTGAGGATACAGTCGGTGGTAGGGATGTGATCTAACTTGATTGGCCAGAAATAGCAGAGTCCCCATTCTGGCCAGCTCCATATCTTGCTACAACAAGAAAACGCAAACACTTCTGTGTGACCCTTCTTGGGGGTTCCACCCCAGGAGGCATGAGGTCCTATAGCACGCCTGAATTCCAAGAACAAGATGCCATTCACGGCTTCCACATGAAGGCTCCATCTGGCCTCTGCCCCATTCACCTTCCAAGTAGCTTAAAGCGAGTCACCTGGCCCCTCTAACTGGGGCACCAAGACCACAAAGGCCTCAGTTGTTTTCCTCGTAATGAAGATGGATTTGCACTAATGGATGAAATACCTTATCTGGTAACACACATTTCCAAGGTGATTGCCAGGTGATCTGCGTAGAATCATCTAAGTAACTGTAATAACCAGCCTCCCAAATGGCCCTAGTGATCCTTGCCAACTGGTATTCATGCCCTCCTGCAGTCTCCTCCCACAGATACTAACTCAGGAAATCAAGAAAAGATGGTGTATGACTTCCAAGGCTAGGTCATCAAAGACATTGCAGCTTCCAGCTTGGTCTCATGGATCACTCTCTCTTGGGAGATGAACATCACCAGGTGGTGAGAACCCTCAAGCATCCTTGAGGAGAGAAAGTGAGGTTTCTCACCAAGAGCCAGCACAACTTGGCATCGCGTGGGGGAACTGCCTTGAAAGTGGGTCCTCTAGCCCCCACCAAGTCTTTAGATGATTCCAGCTTTAAGTCTTTCAACTGAGGTCCCAGACATTGTAGAGCAGAGACAAGATACTGCTGTTCTTCAGTCGCTCAGTCATGGCCAACTCTTTGCGACCCCATGGACTGCAGCACGCCAGGCTTTCCTGTCCTCCATTCTCTCCTGGAGTTTGCTCAAACTCATGTCCACTGAGTTTGTGAGGCTATCTATTTCATCCCCTGTTGCTCTCTTCTCCTTTGGCCTTCAATTTTTCCCAGCATCAGGGTCTCTTCCAAAGAGCTGACTCTTCACCTCAGGTGGCCAAAGTATTAGGTCTTCAGCTCTAGCATCAGTCCTTCCAATGAATATTCAAGATTGATTTCCTTTAGGATTGATTGGTTTGATCTCCTTGCTGTCCAAGGGATTCTCAAGAGTCTTCTCCAGCACCACAACTCTAAAGCATCAGTTCTTCGGCACTCAGTCCTTTTTATGGTCCAACTGTCACATCCATACACAACTACTGGAAAAACCATAGCTTTGGCTATATGGACCTTTGTCAGTAAAGTGATGTCTTCACTTTTTAATACACTGTCTAGGTCTGTCACAGCTTTCCTTCCAAGAAGCAAGCATCTTCCAATTTCATGGCTGCAGTCACCATCCACAGTGATTTTGGATACTGTTGGAGGTGGGTTATTAAGCTGTGGATAACTAATCATATAGAGATTTACAGGAGAGGGAATCCTCCCCCTAACATTGGTATCATTAGCCTCTTATTCCTTGAGCTCACTTGGCTTTAGAAAGAAGGACAGAGAGGGGCATGCTTCATGCATGATACTGACTATACTGGGCAGGACTGGGTACCAGTATGTATGTGCCCTGCCAGGAACTCCCTACCAAGCTCCTGCAGCAAGCCCCTCACCATATTTCAGTGTGTTAAGTGAAAATGAGAAAACCCAGCCAGGGGGCTGGAAGGCACAACACGCACAGTGCTGGAGCCATGCTCACTTTAAGTAGACGTGGTCATTTCCAGAGTGTCGGCTTCAGAAACGCCCCACACTGAGACACAGGGTGGGACTGGATGCTGTTCACGTTAACAAGCTGCCCGGCACCTGCCCGCATGGGGAGCCTCTTGGAGGTCAGATTGAGTGGACTCTGGTGTGAGCACCATGCCTGCAGTACTGAGAAAGTTCCTCCCACCTGATCCTGACCCTCTCTGCACTGCCAGGCAGCGGCGAGGCCCAGGGTCTCAAGAGAAGACGCCGCAGGAAGAGACCGGAAACAGGAGGCGGCCCTTTCCCCTCCACTCGGTGTGCCATGGGGACGTCCGCCTGTCACCAGCTTCGAGGAATCTCCTCAGCCCTCTGCAGCTTCTGGAGAACCAGACAGCGCCTGAGGGTCGTCAGGGGCCAAGGCACCCACAAAGGGAAGGAGGAAAGGAGGAAAGAAATGAAGGGAAAGACGTGCCTGAACTGAGCTGGTGCAGAAAGAGCTGCAGATGGCGCCTCAGGGAGTTTCCGGGGACCATGCGTAGACCCAAGGGGACTTCTTTCCTCCTTCACATCTCCCTTCATTCTCTTTTCCTCTGTTTTAAAAGGGCCTCCTCCCAAAGCACTCCTGTCTGCCAGCTTTACCAATGCTGGGTGTCTGTCCCCTGTGGAATCCCCACGGTCATAGCAGTACTTGGTAGCTGAGTGCGTGGGAGGTCCCACTGTGCGCCCCTCTCTTCAGCCCTGCACTCAGTGATGCCACTCTGACAGCAGAAACCACGGTAGGAATATTTACACCACAGGAATCAGCACACACTGAAAACTAGGGCGCCCCCCCCCCTCCTTTCTTTTGTTTTCTTTTTTTGGTAAAGAGCCACTTGTTAAACCTTTCCAGAAAGGCACCAGGCAGGGCCAGTGACCGGCCAAAAATGAGGCAGGTCAGCGCAGGCCAGGCCGGCTGAGCTGTTCAGCTGACTGTTCACAGGTGCCCAGCAAATGCAGCAACCAAGGAGCTCAGTTTAGTGTCGCTGTGGCCAGAGTGAGAATTCCCTTCTGCCCACGCCCCACCTCTACATAAGGAGAAAATGTTGAGGCATACCCTTCCTAGTAGCTGTTTTTCCCCAAGTCCTGTGTCTAAGGAGCTTTGTCTCATGTTTCTGTTCTTGACACTAGAATCAAGAAGGAAAGTGATTTCCTTTCCTTGCCAGGCAAACTGAGGCAAGAGATGTTGAAGTGACGTATCTCAGGTTACACAGGAATCTGAAATGTAAACCTGTTAACACCTGTCAGTCACTCTCACCACTTCAACTTTCAGATTAATACCTTGGATTTGGCAACAATTCTATTTTCATTCCCTTAAAGCACTGCTGTTAAAATTACGGTACAACCATGCAACAGAACACAGCGTAGTTCTTAAACAAATGAGGTAAATCTATGTAATCAGTGCTCTGAAAAAAATGCAGAAAGGTATTTGTGTGTATGCTTGCATATTTTTGAATATAGAGAATACTGCATACATATCTATATAGCTTCATATATACATAGAACATTTTGGAGGGAGACAAAATATACTTACCAGCAGAAACCTTTTGAGTGGGAGCCAGGGTGATATATATTTTATTGTTTCATTGCGTATCTTTTGTTCTTTTTGACATTTTACCCTGTGCAAGTATTACATTCTCCATGCAAGTATTAAAAAAGCTAGTTAAAAAGGAACAAAAACATACTGCTGCTAAAAGCATCTTCATCACACCACTCTCGATTCCCGAATCCAGCCAACCACTCCTCCACCCCATCTGCATCATATTCAAGTTTGCTTTTGTTCTACTTTCTGACTATCTGCTCCATCTTGCTTGTCTTCTGCGGGCTGCCATGAAGGTCACGTAGCAGTCTGTCTGTGCAGCATGATGGGGTCAACATCCAAGCTCTAGTTCTCATCTCTCATTTCCTAAAGACCAGCCAGCATCCTACTTGCACTGAGGACTTCAGTTGGTACTAATTGACTAGATGGAGATTCCCGGATAGATCCAGAACATCCTTTCCATGCTAAAGCAAGTAAATTTGCTTTCATGTGCAGTTTGTCAGTCTTGTCCAACTCTTTGCAACCCCATGGACTGTAGCCTGCCTGGCTCCTCTGTCCATGAGATTTTCCAGGCAAGACTACTGGGTTGCCATTTCCTCCTCCAGGGGATCTTCCCAACCCAGGGATCTTCCCAACCCAGGGATCAAACCCTCATCTCCTGCATCTCCTGTATTGGCAGGTGGATTCTTTACCACAGAGCCACCTGGGAAGCCCCAAAGCAAGTAACTTTAAGTCAAAGGCAGTATTCTTCTCCACTGTGGTCAGTAAACGCATGGACACCGATACCCAGAAATGGTACAGGCTAAACACATGATAATGCCAGGAAGCATTTAGATATTAACAGGTGAAAAACTCCATATTGTGGATTTAATCTCATCAGGAACTATGGGAGGGTGTGCATGCTAAGTCGCTTTAGTCATGTCCAACTCTGTGTGACCCCTTAGAATGTAGCCCGGCAGGCTCCTCTGCCCATGAGAATCTCCAGGCAAGAATACTGGAGCGGGTGGCCATTTCTTCCTCCAGAGGCTCTTCCTGACCCAGGGATTGAGCCTGCATCTCTTATGTCTCCTGCATTGGCAGGCAGGTTCTTTATCATCAGCACCACCTGGGAAGCCCTGGGAACTGTGTAGGGACAGGGAAAGGACTAGATACAGGCAAACCTCATTCTCATTTTTCAAAAGGTGAAAATAATGCAAGTTCTGAAAACTACAAACAGATGAGCTGGCCCCAGATATTGACCATTGGCTCAGTAAAGGGCTGGCATGTGATTAATTAGAAAATGAGATAGTGAGTGCTAGGAATGGGCCTGTGATTGCCAAGAACAAACCCTACCAGGTGGTTTTGCTCCCTAATTCAACAATGTGGTGAGGCTTTCACATCAAAGAAGTGTGGGAGAGACTATCTGAATTGATTAAGGATTCTTTAATAAGATCTTTCTAGAACACAGGGTAATGTGGGCTGGATGGATCAACTAATTGAGTGGTGAAACCCCAGAGATCGTCTTCAGTGCATCAAGACAGCATTGAGGAAGGTTTTCTTGGCGTCTGTGTCTGAGCTCAGTTCTCAAACTAATCCCGTTCAACAGATTTACTGGTAACTTGGATAAAGACGGAGGAGACATAGTCATCAAATTTGTCTCTGACTGCAAGCAATGAAAAAAAAAAAGTTAAATATAAGTATTTACAATCCTTATCCTTGCTCAGGAAAAAGAAACCTTTGCTTAATATTGGGCATTTTTGGTGTTCGTAAGGAATTTTGACCTGGGGCACCATGCTGAGGGATGAAACAGTGAGAGAAGCTGAACTGACCTACATATGATAATATACAGAGCTCTCCAGAAAGAAGGATCTGGCAAAGAGGAAGGAACGGGGCAGCAGCCTGAGAGGGAAGGGGGCTGTGAGGATGGGTGGGAGGAAGGTGGAAAGAAGGCTGTGAGGATGGAGTCCCTGGAGGCACAGGACGTCTTTCAGAGCGTGTGATGTAATTCCTTCTTTTGATGCCTCCTCAAGAGATCGTCAGTAGAAAACTTTGTAATTTGTCAACGCTTTGAAAAGGTTGATTTTTGCATTTCTTTTGGATATATTGTCAAGTTGGGATGGATCTTAAGGCAGAATCAAGAAGACCCTGTTTCATTCAGGATACAAGTACGTGATCAAAGTCTAACAACATAAAATACACTCTTTGAATTCAAAAATAATTTTGTGTGCTGAAATTATGGGGAAATTTTTTTCAACAAAATGAAATTTAATATACATACAACCAAGGTCCTATACATGGGTGTAGAAAAAAACTTTACAAATACAGGATCAAGGAGATGTGGCCACATTCTTTTTGCGTATAAGCTCTACATGTGAATCAACAGTGAGAGGCTGTCAAAGTCAATGGAATCACAAGCTATGTTATTAGAGAGTGGAGTCCCATAGGGAACAAGGATAGTGCTGCTCTACTTTGAGATGCTAGACCATACCTAGATTATTGCATATGGGTCCCAGGCCCCATATTTTCAGAGTGGCTGAGCCCAAAAGGGAGTTAAAATCCTGTTATATTTGGAACTATCAAAGAAGTGAGTGATGTCCAGCTTCAAGGAAGTAAGCATCAAGGCAATATATAACTTCAAATATTTGAAGAGCTGTCAAGGGGAAGAGTTGCTGAATTAGCTCTAAAACTTCAAAATATCCAAGCATGATCAATGAACAGAATTTCTCTTACATAGGGTTATTTTGGCCCACTATAAAGAATACCTTTCTCATAGAGGTCGCTAAAGACAGAGGAGACCTTCTTGGGTGGTAGAGCTCTCTGTCACTTGATGTATTCAAGCAGGAAGTGATACCTAGGTGAAGGCTAGAGTTTGGATGAAATGACCTCCAGTGTCTCTAAGGGCCTGAGATTTTAGTTATTTTGGGTTTAGTGTTGTATCCTCCACAGTGCCATGGGTTTTGCTGTGACTCAGTAAATGTTTATTGAATCAAAATGGAATGCTTTGAGTGTCATGTCTAGGGAAGATAACCAACATCCTGCCCAAGACTATCACCAAGGAGAACAGTCAAGGCTGAGGTTAGAAATATAGTCAAGTCAAAGACTGAGATAAAGGGAATGAGTCTCTGTCCACAGAGCTAAGGTGAACCCTGCCTCTTTCATGCTCTGCGCTGTACATCTCATTCACTAGACAGGCCATCCTTTGCCCGGTGCAGGCCGCATAGAACCATTTTCCTTATCATTCATACACTGAGTACTCTCACAATCCAGAGTTCCAAATTTTTAATTTTTTTCCTTTGGTTTTCAAATTATTGCCCCCACCCTATCTCTTGCTCCCCAAATACCCACTCTCTCTTTCTGGCTGCTCAGGTTGATTTTTATTTCCCTTTCCTCTACATCTCTTCCTGCTCCATCAGGGGAACTTTGTCATTCCTCTATTCCTACCTCTTTAACTTCTGAAGCTTTCCACAGCTACCAAGGCCCTGACAACCAGGCCAGGGGTCCTACTGTCTCAGAGAAGTTGCAGGTAATGGGCTCAGTGTCAAACTGTGTCATCTTGTAATCCTCGGGCTCAACACTTCTCTGTCCTATATCTAACTGCATTGTGGACATGCAACAAGCTATTCATATAATGACTGCTCTTTTACCCGCTACTTGTCTTAAATGATATGAACAATGCATTCTCATCTCCCCCTCCTCTCCGCGCCCCAGGGGAAATTATTCTATCATCAAATGCACCTCTCTGTAAATGAGTGGGTGTTGGCTTCTTCTGTGAGAGTTCCAAATTTTCAGTCTATCCCTTTGTCATTCCTAATTATGCTTCCTCCCATATTAACGGTATTATTGACACCTCATCATTTTCTTCTGTAAATAAAACAAAAGCACCCTATCTCTTCCTCTCCAGTGATTTCATCAACACCTTTCAGGTCTGGTCCCAATTTCCCTTCCTGATTTGTCATGCTTCTTCAGGCATAAAGCTACAAGAAGAGAGAATACATCTTAAGGAAGAAAGAGTAAAGTGATAATGATGGTAACAGTGATAAAGATTTCTTCCAAAGACTAAAGCCAGATAGCACAGATTTTCATGAGATTTTAAAGGTTTTGTAAAATTTCATTGTAATTGTAGAGTGCAGTGTGCCAAAGGGATGCTCTGCAACTCATATCACGTTTAGGATCATCCATTCAAAAATCACTTATGAAGTGCCTGCCATATGTCACTATACTGTGGATCAAAGCTGTTTCACGCATAGTCCCTTCCTTAGGGGTTTTCAGGTGGATGGGGACAACATGGTAAACAAATAACTGCAGCAATATGTTATTGATGCTAAGATATAAGTATTTGCCAAGTAATAAGGGATTATAAGGAAAAGACTGTCATTTCAGAAAGCAATTCTCCTTGATTCTGATCATACCATATTCAAGTTATAACTATTCATTTTGTTATTAATAGTGTCTCTGCTGTTTCAATAGTTTTAAAATAAGGTTCATCTCAATGAGAAATAATAATAATAATATTTATTCTTCTGATCAGAAGGACTTGGAGTAAGAAGCTGCACTGAGGCATGGACCAGTAGAAGATAGGAATGAACAATGAAGTTCAGCCAGTAGGATTGACTGGGTTGCAAAGGATGTAGGTGAAAGAAGTGTGTGTGTGTGTGTGTGTGTGTGTGTGTGTCAGTTGCTCAGTCATGTCCAACTCTTTGCGACCCTGTCAAGCTCCATGCAGGTAAATAGGTAAATACACAGGTGCTAGGTAGGTAAACAGCACTACCTTTCAGTATCCTTTACCTTTTAGTATCTCTGTTTCATAAATACTGAAAAATTCTCCCAGGGAATAAAACCAAGGAGTCACATGAGCAGGTAATTCATATCTATTCAGTCTTTTTCTACTTAATGCTGAAGATCTTATTGGTTTTATTCAGTGATTTATGAATCAGATAGCATCCAGTCTAACAGAAAAAAAGGAACCCCCTCTACATTCTTTCTTCGATTCATTTCTTTATATGAATATATTCTGAGTTTCTCCTAAGTGCAGAGTTCTAGGTGCTGGGGCTAAGATGGAGCCCAAGCCAGCAGGTCTCTGCTCTTGTGCAGTGGATGAAGGCAAGAATGAACCAGTTCAATGAATGAACAGGATGATTTCAAGTAGTGATTGGTCTCACGAATAATATAAGAATATAGTGTTTTGAGGGGTCTCCATGTGGATGAAGAAAGGCTTCTCTGAGCTGGTAACCTCTGACCTGAGGCTTGAAGGACAAGAAGGAGCCAGCCAGGGGAAGACATGGAATGAAGAAGCAGTAAATGCAAGGGTTTCGAGGTGGAATGGAGAAGAAAAATAATACTTCCAAAGAAGACAAGCTTTGGGAACCATGAAATGGTCAGTGTGGGCAGAACTTTGCAAAGAAAAAGATAGAGCAAGCCGTTAGAAACACACACACCCATACTAATCCAATTGGGGGAAATAAAGAAGAAAAGAGTTAGGAAAAATGCAAAGCTCTAAAAAGGTCTTTGGATCATATGACTTCTTATACCACATGGACCAAGCCTGGCTCCATAAAATGTAGTGGGTAAGAAAGAAACTGACAAAATGATGAAATGAGGATGGAAGATGCTAATTAGAAATACAGAGATGGAGACTGTGTTGTTAAGAAGACTTTGATCTGCAAGTAACAACATACCCATCCAGTTGCTTAAAAGACATTTACTACCTCGCATGAGTAGCCTGGAGGTAGGTGGTTCCTGGTCTAGTGCAGAAATTCACTGAGGTTATCAAGGATCCAGCCTCTTTCTGTTTTGTCTGTGTCCATCCCTAACATATCATTTTTTTTGCCCTTAAACTTAATTTAAGCCCCCCAAAAGGAGAAGAAGCAGTGCCAGAAAGCTCTTCTGCAGTGACTCTCCATTCTAACAACATCTCTCAAAATGCTTCTCTATGTCTCATTGGCCAGAACTGGGCCACATGGTCTCTCCAAGATGTAAGGGAAGGTGGGGACATGAGTGTCTGGCAAAGAAGAACAGGATTCCTGACACTGATCTGGACTAACCAAGACCCCAGTAGTCAACCCCCACCCCCCCCACACACAGATGCAATCAACCTCAAGAGCCCTGGAACAGAAGAAGGAGGGGATAGTGGGTCATTCGCTACGGTCCCTGCCAGGGTGAGAGGAAAGAAGCAGGGAGTATAGAGTGATGGAAAGACCTCCCAGATCTGGAATCAAGACATGGATTATAATCTCAGCTCTGGGAAAATTACCAAACAATCTCAGCCAGAGTTCCTTCATCTTTAAAATGAAAGTGACACCACCACCTACCTGTAAGGGTTGTGAGGAGCAGAAATTGTCAGAACGGGTTGTAAGTCCTTAGCGTATTCCCAAGACTCTATGGTCTTGCAGGGCGAAAGTACTACAGTAACTTCTATTTCTACTTACTTTTCTCAGTCTTTAAAAATGTATGAGGTTATATATTATACAATAGCATATAACATAAATAATGCATGCCATATAAAATATGCATCTATATTATACATACTACATTATAATAACATATATAGGTATATAACTTATACATAAATAAAAGTACATATGTTTTGAGTGCTCAAAAAATGTACTGACAAGCCTCCAGGTTTTTAACATAATCAGTCTGGAAACACTTTTTTAAAGAGCACAATGCATGTAAGGTGCTTGGCACAGGACCGGTGTGTATTGAGCCTTCAAAAAAGGCTGGCCCTGTAGCTGCCTTTCAAATGTAGTAGAATTGCGATTTTTAATGGCATGAGCATGCATCTGTTACAGTCCCTCCCAACTGTGCTCTCAAAATGCTGTATATCTGTGCTCTTGTGCCACCTCAAATCCCACTCCCAGAAAACAGGATTACAAACAGCACACCACGGCGCAAAGCAGCTCCCAGGAGCCCCAATCGTGTAGCTTCCCCAACTCCCTGGGCATCTTCTTCTCTTTGGCCAGGTGGGCGCTTCTATAGGAAGGGATGGACAAAAGCAAGGACAAGGGGAAGCCAAGCCAGCTAGGGAGGAGACCTGCCTGCGCAGGAGAGAAAAGGCCCCCGTGGAAGGGGAGGGTTACAACTCCAATGGGGTTTGGGAGTTTTCTGTACAATTCACCTCTCCCTGTGAACCCTGCTTCCCATTAGCATGGACAAGTGAAAAGTGCCCATATCTCCTTTTCACCCACCCTCATCTTTCCTTGCAGGGATTCGGGCTACTTTAGGAAGAAGCGCATTTCTTTCTTGCCTTGAGCATCACTTCCATGGTAGACGCGGGTAGAGAAATAAAGTCACAAGGTCACTTAGCAGCTCAGCTAGAAAACACCCAGGAGTCCTGACACCCGATTGAAATCACTTTTCTCATTAAAAGTACAAAGATAAAGCCTCCTTTATAAATATGAGGTCCTTAAATATTATCTATGGCCATCAGTTCTGCTGGCTGTGTAGGCATTGTTCATTTATTTAATTTAACCTTTTCTTCCCCCCAAAGCTTTTGGCTCTGCCTTTAAAAACCCACACTAAATTCTCACTTAACGATTTGACCGGCTCCCCTTTTAGCTTCCTTTAAACGAGCTGCCGATAAAGGAATAAACTTGCTGAAGAAATAAGAAATAAGCCTCCTGAACACTGTAGCCCTTTATGCTGCCACTGTCCAGGCTGAAGGCTCCTCTCAAATGAATTGAGAGATAATGCTAATGGAATTACACATTGTGACTGGATCAGGGGCTGCCACGGGAAGATAAATACCAAAGCAAGGCTAAGGCATTTAATCAAAAATAAACCCCCTACGTGTCCTTTTTTTTTCCCCTTCAGAGTTAAACACACACACACACACACACACACACACACACGCGCGCGCGCGCGCGCGCGCCCCAAGACTTTGGTTTACCACGTATATTACTTCACTCCCTTGACGCTTTTATTCCAAATTGTTTGGTTTAGGAGAGGTCCCACATACATGCACTTAGAAGCAAATTAAATCAGTAAGAGTGACCCACCCAACATGTGTTTACACTGACATGAATGACACCCTGGCAAACCTCTTGGAAGATAAACCATATGTAGATTACTTCGTGGAGATGATATAGCGCTTATCTGTTCTCTTTAGATTCACTTTTAAATAAGATAAAATTGCTGGGCCCTGTGATCTGCCTGGTGAAGCTGTTTACCATGCAATTGACATGCAATGGGGGCTGTTATGGAATATAGATTAGCAAGTGGCAATGGTTGGCGGTCGCTTTCTTCCAGCTCACTCCTGCTCCCCTAGGGGCGACAGTGATGCCCACAGAGCATGGGTCTGAGGTCCCAGTTCGGATCTGGGTCTAAAAAAATAATTCCACATAATGGTAATCTGTCATGTTTTGGGTCTCACGATGTGTCCTGCTTCATTCTAAAATTAAAATAAACTTAGTGACACCTCTCCAGGTAACCTAATCTGGGCCTCCCAGGTGGCTCAGTGGTAAAGAATCCGACTGCCAATGCAAGAGACATGAGTTCAGTTCCTGGGCCAGGAAGATCCCCTGGAGAAGGGCATGGCAGCCCACTCTGGTATTTTTGCCTGGAGAATCCCATGGACAGAGAAGCCTGGCAGGTTACAGTCCATGGGTTGGCAAAGAGTCAGAAACAACTGAGCAACTATACATGAGCACGCCAGGTAACCTGTGACATCCTGGTGTATTACAGTTTGTTTTCATAAGTAACAGAAATGAATTCTGCTTCTCCTACACAAAAACAGGGCGTACGGGAAGAACATCAGGGACTCTTAGCAGAATGTCAGGGGGTTCTCCCGAGGGATGACCGAGGGGAGACCCAGCAGGCCTAGCCTATAGGAACGGGCTAGTTTAGTGTTGCTCTGGCCTCCGAGTCATAGCATCACTTACTCAGGGGACGAAACCCCGGAGGATGGGTCTGATGGGCTGAAACTAAGGCATGTGTCCATCTGGCTACCCGGAGGTAGCAGGAGGGTCTGCCCTTTCAGATCTGAGAAGGGGAAACATGTGCTATCTGCTGAGGAAGTGTCACACAATAGCAGACTCTCCAAGAGGAAGATCCGGTGCTAATAAAAAGAGGTGGAACCATTTGTTGTTCAGTCAGTAAGTCTTGTCTGGCTCTTTGCAACCCCATGGACTGGCCCTTCACCATCTCCCAGGGTTTACTCAAACTTATGTCCTTTGAGTCAGTGATGCCATCCCAACATCTCGTTCTCTGTCACCCCCTTCTCCTCCTGCCTTCAGTCTTTCCCAGCATCAGGGTATTTTCCAATGAGTCGGCTGTTCGCATCACGTGGCCAAAGTAGTGGAACCATGAGCGCTCCCAAACTGGCAAATGACTCCTAGACTAGGGCTGAGAAAGGTGTGCTTGGGACCCTGTTCAGTCTGACATTAAGTAGGAAACAAATTGCAGTGACAAAAAGAGCTCTTAACCATGAGTTAGGAGACCCAAACTTAACTTGGATGCTAAGGCAAATCTGTTTGAGTTGAGGCAAGGCCATTTCCCTCCAGCTCACTCTTTTGGGTTGAAATATGACCCTCCCAAGATTCATAAGTTAAAATCCTAACCACCAGTAACTCAGTGACCTTAATTGAAAATAGGGTCATTACAGGTATAATTTGTTAAATGAGATTATAATGGAGTAGAGCAGGGCCCCTAATTGATGATAATTTGTAAAAAGGGGAAATTTGAACACAGATACCCATGGGGAAAATGGTCTCCATAAATGGAGTTATGTTGCCCCAAGGCAAGGAACTACCAGAAGATAAAGAAGCCTGGAACAGATCTTTCTCTGGTGCCTTCAGAGGGAGCCTGGCCCTGCTGACACCTTGATCTCAGGTTTCTAGCTTCCAGAACTGCAAGACAACATATCTCGTTAAGCCACAGAGTTTGTGGTACTCTGTAACAGTAGCTCTAGGAGGCTAACACTCAATTTCTATAAGGGGAATAAACACACTCAATTTCTATAAGGGGAATAAACATACTCAATTTCTATAAGGGGATTGGGTTGGATTAGGTCTGTGACTTTTCGATGAATCTTGACTCAACTTTGAACTTGCTCAGAGTCCTAGCAGTTCTTGACAGCATCCTTGAAAACCATGAGGCCCAGCAATCTCCAAACCCCCTCCAGTGCCGTCTAAATTAAAGCCCTTTTCAGTTTGGACAAAGCAGTGTTCAGAATTTTGGAAAGGATGTTCCTGGGGCATTTTTTTTTTCCTTCTAACTCTCTGGACAGGCTAGTTGTTTAATTGGTCCCATACCAATCTCCATACCACACACATTCACCCTACTGTATCAGCCACTAAGCCTTAGGAAAATGAGGTTAGTTCATCCAGTTTGCAGATATCTTAGGCTAGTCCAGTGACATGTCCACTCAGACACAGACATATTTGCTGGGCTTGCATCCCAGGGACTCAGTCCTACTGTAGACCCTGATCCAGCCACTCGGAAGGTTCTGTGACCTACCACACCTTCATCTCCCTACATTAACCCCCAGCATCTAGTGGCTGTGTCCAATATCTCATAGAGCAATAGATACCTGAGTAGATACTTTTTGAGATGTATATGATGTCCATGGTTCTATCTTTAAACATAGAAAGAAAGTTCATGATGTAAATATTTGGAGGGTAACAGGCACCCTGCCAGACCTGATCACATACATGTCAGAAGCCTCTACATGAGATCATGACACTGTGGGAACCGGCTGATTGTTAATCTGCCTCCTAGGCTAGACTGAGAACTCCATGCAAATAGGCTCCACTGTGCTCCTCAGATTGTCTCCTAGGCTAGACTGAGATCTCCATGCAAACAGAGTCCACTGTGCTCCTCAGATTTGAATCCTAAGATCCAGGTGGACAAACCATAAGTGCTACAGTTGAAGACCAAAGGAGCTGCCAACCTGGAAAGGCATGCATTCACAATATCCAGACTCTACACCACGAAAGAAGGAAGACTTGGCCAGCTCCACTTGCCCAACCTGATTCTGCTTCTGTGTCTGTTGGCTTGTGACCCTCCACACAGAGGAAGACCTCCAAGGGACAAAGAAACAGAGGTCACCATTCTTTCTTCCTCCAAGTTGTGCCATGAAATTGTCTCATACATCATAAACAGTTTAGAAATTAGTGAAATAAATACATGGATACCTTCCACTCTCAGCCCAATCGTCATTATCACTCAGGCACATTTGTAGACATCATGAAATGTTACTTCTAGATACTTAAGCATAATTCTCTTAGAATAAAACATTATCTTAACTGCCATACCATGACTGCACATAATAAAATTAATAATTCCACAATATTATCAAATATCAGGTATATATACAATTTTTTCCATCATCCTAAAAAGTGCCACAGATTTTTTTGTTTCTAATCAGATTCTAATCAAAGTTCACATACTTCATTTGATGGTTGTATCTTTTGAGTCTCCTTTAATTCAGCAGAGCCCTCCAACTCCTTTCTTTGATGATACTGACTTTTTGAGGAGTTCAGTTCAGTCACTCAGTAGTGTCTGACTCTTTGCAACTCCACGGACAGCAGCACACCAGGCTTCCCTGTCCATCATCAACTCCCAGAGCTTACTGAAACTCATGTCCATCAAGTCAGCGATGCCATCCAATCATCATATCCCCTGTCTCCCCTTCCCCTCCCACTTTCAATCTTTCCCATCATCAGGGTCTTTTCTAGTGAGTCAGTTCTTCCCATAAGGTAGCCAAAGTATTGGAGTTTCAGCTTCAGCATCAGTCCTTCCAGTAAATACTCAAAACTGATTTCCTTTAGGATA
>SJYC01107779.1:0-34611 GCA_006408675.1 Madoqua kirkii | reverse complement strand
GGGTCGGGGGGTGGGGGGGGTGGGAAGGCAGGGACCGGAACACAAGACAGTGCCATACCTCCAGTCCAAATACAGTTGAGGGGGGTACTTTCAAGATGGCAGAAGAGTAAGTTGAGACCACCGTCCTCTAGACAAACACATCAAAAATACATCTGCATATGAACAACTCCTTCAAAACACATTCTGAACCCTGGCAGAAGAACACAGACTTCACAGCTCATCTTCACAGAATGAGGCAGAGTAAAAGATAAAAGAAAGAAAGTGACAAAGGAATTTGGGATGAGGACCTGGGCCTTGGGGAGGGAGCATAAAGAAGGAAAGGTTTCTACACACATGGAAACCCCTCCTCAAGTACAAACTAGGAGAACTTCGGAGCCTCAGAGGGGAGTGCAACAGCAGATGCTTAAAAGGCAAGAGAGAATTCAGCACAGAGATCAGTGCTGACCACCACTTTCCAGCCTGAAACATATGTCTACATGGCCACTGGTGAGATGAGGCTGGGTACTGAGGGTTAGGCTTCAGGGGTCAGGTTCCAGGAAGAGGACTGGAGCTGACTGCTGTGAAGATACTCTGAAGAGTAAGTACAGCAAAGCTGAGAATCCAGGGAAAAGCCTGAACCTGCTGGAGAAGCGAGGGATCATTGTCACAGGGACACAATAGCTCTGCCAGCACAAAGACAGGAGGACTTGGTCTTGGCAAGATGGGAGAAGCCATGCTATGAACTGCAACCCCAGAGGTAGAAATGTTGACTAGCTGCACCAAAGAAGGGAATGAGCACCAGAGGCAGGACTAGCCATGACTTCGATTTGTAATCCCAGAGGAGGAATGCAGGCCACTTGGCCACCACCAAGAGTACCAGAGCCAATGGAAAAGACATCACTGCAGTCCCAAACCACCAAGCTATGAGCAGGCACAGGTCATTATCCACACATTCCTGGGAGCCTATGCAGATATGCTCTGCCAAGGGACCCAGGACACAGGGCCAACTGCCCTGAGGGAGCCCATGATCTGCCTCAGACTGGCAAATTCCCTCGAGAATCAGCAACAGTAGGCACATCCCACAAACCCCAATTGCGTGTCTTGCAGCCCTCCATCTCCTCAGCCCAAGTAAACAACTGAACCCTAGTAAGTAGCAACTTTCAGCCCTTCTCATATGTGCAGGAAACAGGAATGCAGCCTACAAGCAGAGGCAGGTCCAAAATCAAAACTGAGCACCAGGGGCTGTATGATCTAAGAGGAAAGGAATTCCTTCCTGAAGCCACAGGTACAGCAGATTAAATCCCCACGATTAGTTTGAGCCTGTGGACTTTGGGGCCAACTGCAGACTTTGGAAGCTGCTGTAAGACCAGATCTGAGTCTGAGTTGACCCCACAGCACCTACAGCAGGTCCAGAGAACTTCCTAGAAACACTGGAGACTTCCTGAGTCAGCAGATTGGTGGGAACTCACTGTGAGGAGGACAATAGAGGACATTTTTCTTACTACTACCTTCTCTCTGTATACATAAATAATTTTTCTTTTTCATACTGTTCCATTGTTACTCCTTGTTCATTATTCCTTTAATTTTGGTTTAACTTGTTCCTCTTTTAAATGTGTCTATTTTAAAATCATTTTATTTCTATTTTTACAGCACTCTCATAATATTGCATTTTTACTCATGTTTTTGGTTTGGTATTTTTGCTGCTGCTAAGTCGCTTCAGTCATGTCTGACTCCGTGCAACCCCATAGACGGCAGCCCAACAGGCTCCGCCATCCCGGGATTCTCCAGGCAAGAATATTGGAGTGGGTTGCCATTTCCTTCTCCAATACGTGAAAGTGAAAAGTGAAAGTGAAGTCACTCAGTCGTGTTCGACTAGTAGCGACCCCATGGATGGACTGCAGCCTACCAGGCTCCTCCGTCCATGAGGTTTTCTAGGCAAGAGTACTGGAGTGGCTTGCCATTGCCTTCTCCTAGACTAATTTTAAGTATTTGTTTTCACTTATGGTTTTATTGACTTAACTGTTCTCTTTCATTTTTTGGTTGCTGTTTCCATTTTTTTTTCTCTCTCTCCCCTATTCTCCGTGTGATTTATGAGTGTGTGAGTTTATTTAGCTATTTCTTTGACCATTTCTCACAGGGTTTCGTTTGTCTGTTCCTTGTATGATTGTTGACTTCCTTTTGTTTTATTTGTTTTCTTTTTTTTCTTCTTTCTTTTTTAAGTCCCTTTCTTCTTCTCTTCTGTGCTGTGCAGCTTGCAGAGTCTTGGTGCTACAGTAAGGCATTGGGTCTGGACGTCGAAAGTGGGAGACCAAAATCCAAGATGTTGGACCACCAGAGAACTCCCAACCCTGTGGAATATTAATTGGCAAGGGCTCTCCCAAAGGTTTCCATCTCAACACTAAGACCATGGCCCACCCAACAGCCAGCAAGCTCCAAAGCCAGATGCCTCACATCAAATCATTACCAAAACAGGAACACAACCCTGCCCATTAGCAGATAGGCTTCCCACAGACATACCAAGCCCACAGATATCCCAAAACACAACAATGGAAACAGCACTGCCCTTCAGAGAGACAGTCCAGCTCAAGCACTAGAACACAGGAACTAGTTCACTCAACCAGGAAACCTTCACAAAGGCAGAATAAGAGAGGAAGAAGAATGAATCAGTGGATGAATGACTAAGTGATCTGGGAGACAGAATAGTGTAAATAACTGAAGCACAGCAGAATAAAGCAAACTGAATGAAAAGAAAGGAGGACAGTCTCAGAAACCTCTAGGACAACATTACATGCACCAATATTTGATACCAGAAGAGGGATACCAGAAGAAGAGAAAAAGATTGAGAATGAAAAAATATATCTGAGGAGATAATAGTCTAAAAGTTCCCTAACATGGGAAGGGAAAATAGCCACCCAAGTCCAAGAAGCTCAGAGAGTCCCATACAGGATAAACCCAAAGAGAAACATGCCAAGATACATAATAATCAAACTCACAGAAACTAAACACAAAGAAAAAATATTAAAGCAGAAAAGAAAAAGCAATAAATAACATATAAGGAGATCACCTTAAGACAGCAGATATTTCAACCAAACTCTGCAGGCCAAAATGGAGTGATAGAATATACTTCAAGTAATGAAGGGAAAAAAATCTACAACCAAGATTACTGCACCCAACGATGATCTCATGCAGATTAGATGAACAAATCAGAAGTTTTACAGATAACCAAAAGTTAAGAAAATTCAGCACCACCACACCAGCTTAAAAACAAATGCTAAAGGAACTTCTCTAGAAAGGAAACACAAGAAAAAGAAAAGAATACAAAAACCAACCTAAAACAATAATGAAAGGTAAAAGGATCATATATACCATTACCTTAAATTTAAATGGATTAAATGTTCCAACCAAATGACACAGACTGGCTGAACGGAAACAGAAATAAGAACTATATTCTGTCTACAAGAGACCCACTTCAGAGCTGGTGGGGTCACATACAGACTGAAAGTGAGGGACTGAAAAGATTCCATGCAAAAGGAAAACGAAAGACAATGTAGCATCAATACTTGCATCAGATAAAATAGGTAAACAAAGATCATTACAAAAGACAAGGAAGACACTACATAATCATCAAGGAATCAAGCAAAGAAGAAATAGGAGCACCACAATACATTAAGGCAAATGCTAACAACTATAAAAGGGGAAGTAAGACAGTAACACAGTAATACTAGGGGACTTTAATGCCCCACTCACACCACTGGAGATTATCCAGACAGGAAATTAATAAGGGAACACAAACATTAAATGACACATTGGACCAGTTAGACCAAATTGACATCTACAAGAATTTCATCTGAGAATAATAGAATTCACTTTATTCTCAAGTGCACATGGAACATTCTCCAGGACAGATTACATCTTGGATCACAAATCAAGTCTGGCTAAATTGAAGAAAACTGAAATTATATCCAGCATTTTTTCTGACTATAATGCTGTAAGGTTAAATATCAACTAGAGTAAATAAACTGTAAAACACAAACACATGGAGGCTAAACAATACGCTTCTGAATAACCAAGAGATCACCGAAGACATCAGAGGAAATCAAAGTGTATCTGGAAATAAATGACCGTGAAACCGTAACAACTGAAAACCTACGAGTTAAGGCAGTGCTGAGAGGGACTTCACAGCACTACAGGCCTACTTCAAGAAACAAGAGAAACATCAGATAGACAACCTAGCCTATCACCTACAGGAACAAGACAAATAAAAAACTCCCTTTTAATAGAAGGGGAAAAAATCATGAACATCAGAGCAGAAATAAATGAAAAAGAAATGAAAGAGACCATGCCAAAGGTCACTAAAATTAAAATGCAATTCTTTCAGAAGATAAACAAAACTGACAATCTATTATCCAGACCCATTAAGAAAAAAAGGGAGAAGACGCAAATCAATAAAATTAAAAATTAAAAAGAAGTTACAACAGACAACACAGAAATACAAAAGATCATAAGAGACTACTATAAGCAATAAAATCGACAACATGGAAGAAATGGACATATTATCAGAAAAGTATATTCTTCCAAGATGGAATCAGGTGGTCAAGATGGTTTAGTAGCTAAGTCATGTCTGACTCTTGAACACCATGGACAGTAGCCTGCCAGGTTCCTCTTCCCATGGGATTCTCCAGGCAAGAATAATGGAGTAGGTTGCCATTTCCTTCTCCAGACTGAATTAGGAAGAAACAGAAAATATGAAAAGATGAATCTCAAGCATTGAAATAGAATCTATGATCAAAAATCTTCCAACAAACAAAAGCCCAGGGCCAGACGGCTTCATAGGTGAATTCCACCAAATATTTAGCAAAAAACTAACATGTACCCTGCTCAAACTGTTCCAGAAAATAACAGAGGAAGGAAAATTCCCAAACTCATTCTATGAGGCCACCATCATCCTGATGACCAAAACTAGACAAAGATACCATAAAAATATTATAGGCCAGCATCACTGATGAACATAGGTGCAAAACCTCAACAAAATTCCTCCAAACAGAATCCAATAACATGTTAAAAGGATCATACAACATGATCAAGTGGAGTTTATCCCATGCATCTAAGGATTTGTCAATATACACAAATCAATCAATGTGTACACCATATGAATAGACTGAAAGATAAAAAACACACGATCATCTCAATAAATGTTGGAAAAGCTTTTGACAAAATTCAACAAGCATTTATGATAAAAAAAAAAATCTTCAGAAAATTGGCACAGAAGGAACCTACCTCAATACAATAAAGACCATATTAAACAAAGCCACAAAAACATTATTCTCAATGGTGAAAAATTGAAAGCATTTCCTCTAAGATTAGGAACAAGACAAGGGTGCCCACTCTCATCAGTATTATTCAATATAGTTTTGAAAAGTCCTAGACACAGCAATCAGAGAGGGAAAAGAAATAAAGGGAATCTGTATTAGAAAAGAAGTAAAACTCTCATTGTTTGCATGTGACATGACACTACACATAGAAAAACCCCAGGTTTGCAACCAGAAAACTACCAGAGCTAATCAATGAATATAGTAAAGTTTCACGATATAAAATTAATACAGAGAAATCCCTTGCATTTCTGTACACTAACAATGAAAAATCAGAAAGAAAATTAAGGAAACAATTCTATTCACCACTGCAACAAAAAAGTAAACTATCTAGGAATAAACCTACCTAAAAAGACAAAAGATCTGTATACAGAAAACTGTAAGACACTGATGAAATAAATCAAAGATAATACAAACAGATGGAGAGATACCATGTTGTTGGATTGGAAGAATCAGTATTATGAAAATGACTGTACTTCTTAAAGCAATCCAGATTCACTGCAATCTCTATGAAAATGCCAATGGTATTTTTCACAGAACTAAAGCAAAAAATTTCACAACTTATATGAAACACAGAAGACCCCAAATTGCTAGAGCAATCTTGCCAAAGAAAAATGGAGCTGGAGCAATCAAGCTTCCTGACTTCACCCTATACTACAAAGATATACCCATTGAGACAGTATGGTACTGGCACAAAAACAGAAATACAAACTAATGGAACAAAACAGTAAGCTACACACCTATGGGCACCTAATCTTTGATTAAAATGGCATTAATATAACAGTGAATTAAAA
Organism: Madoqua kirkii; assembly: GCA_006408675.1. Lineage (NCBI taxonomy): Eukaryota > Metazoa > Chordata > Mammalia > Artiodactyla > Bovidae > Madoqua > Madoqua kirkii. Next base: position 28,469 of record SJYC01107779.1, on the reverse strand, counting down.
GTTTCTTCAATAAGTGGTGTTGAGAAAACTGAACAGCTACATATAAAATTAGAACACTTCCTAATATCATATACAAAAATAAACTCAAAATGGATTAAAGACTTAAATGTAAGGTCAAAAACTATACAGTTCTTAGAGGAAAACATAGGCAGTGCATGCTTTGACATAAATCAAGCAAGATCCTCTTTGACCCACCTCCTAGGGTAATGGAAATAAAAACAAACAAATGGGACCTAATTAAACTTAAAAGCTTTTGCACAGCCAAGGAAACAATAAATAAGTTTAAAATCAACCCTCAGAATGGGAAGGAATAATTACAAATGAAGCAACTGACAAAAGATTAATCTCTAAAATACATAAGCAGCTCATATAGCTCATTATCAGAAAAACAAACAGCCCAATCAAAAAGTGGGCAGAAGGCCTAAACAGACATTTCTCCAAAGAAGACATCAGTCAGTTCAGTTCAGTTCAGTCGCTCAGTCGTGTCCGACTCTTTCCGACCCCATGAATCGCAGCACGCCAGGCCTCCCTGTCCATCACCAACTCCCAGAGTTCACTCAGACTCAGGTCCATCGAGTCAGTGATGCCTTCCAGCCATCTCACAAAGAAGACATATATATGGCCAATAAACACTTGAAAAGATGCTCAACATCACTCATTATTAGAAAAATGCAAATCAAAACTACAATGAGGTTACATTATCTTACACCAATCTGAAAGACCACCATCAAAAAAAAACTAGAAACAATAAATGCTGCAGAAGATGTGGAGAAAAGGGAAGTCTCTTGAACTGTTGGTGGGAATGCTAACTGACACAGCCACTATGGAGAGTGATATGAAGATTCCTGTAAAACTAGGAATAAAACTACCATATGACCCCTCAATACCTCTCCTGGGCATATACCCTGAGAAAATCATAATTTAAAAAGACACATGTGCCCCAGTGTTCACTGCAGCACTATCTACAGTAGCCAGGACATCGAAGCAACCTAGATAAGATGTGGTACATATATTTAATAGAATAGTATTCAGTCATAAAAAAAAAACAAATTTGAGTCAGCCATAGTGAGATGGAAGAACCTAGAGCCTGTTATACAGAGTGAATTATATGAGAAAGAAAAAACAAAAATATCATATATCAAGACATATATATGGAATCTAGAAAAACAGTACTGATGAAGAACCTATTTACAGAGAAGAAAAGGAGATGCAGATGTAGAGAACAGACTGGTGGACAAAGTGGGAGAAGGAGGAGGGCAAATTGGCAAAGCAGCACTGACATATATACAGTATTATGCATAAAATGGATAACTAGTGGGAATCTGCTTATTAAAGAGACAGCCCAGCCTGGTTGGTGCTCTATGACAATCTAGAAGGCTGGACTGAAGGTTTGAGAGAGGCTCAAGAGGGAGGGTACTCATATATATGTGTGTGTGAATATATATATATGATTATGACTAAATGTTATTGATGTACCACAAAGACCACCTCAAGATTGTAAAGCAATTATCTTTATTTTTAAAGATAAAAATAAACTAATTAAATAAAATCACACCAAAAATATAAAATACCTAAGAACAAACTTAACTAAGGAGGTGAAAAGGTTATACTCTGAAAATTATAAAATACTTACAAAAGAAAAAGAAATAGATGATACAAAGAAATAAAAGATATCCCATGTACATAAGTTTTGAAGAATTAATACTGTTAAAATGTTCACATTATCAAAAGCAATCTATAAGTTTAATTCAAGCCCTATCAAAATACTCATGACATTTTTCATAGAACTAGAGCATATAATCTTAAAATTTACATGGAACCACAAAAGACCCCGCACAGCCAAAGCACTCTTGTAAAAAAAAAAGAACAAAACGGGAAGTGTCACACTCCCTGACTAAAAGGCTATCATCAAAGCAGCATGGTAGTGGCACAAAATCAGACACATAAATCAGTGGAACAGAATAGAGTCCAGAAATAAAGCTGTGCGCCTGTGGTCAATCTACAACAAAGGAGGGAGGAATACACAAAGTATAAACACCAGTCTCTTCTGCAAGTGGTGCTGGGAAAACTGAACAGTTAACATGTAAGAGAATGAGATTAGAACAGTTTCTCACACTTCACACAAAAATAAACTAAAAAATAGAGACCCCAAACCATAAAACTCCTAGGAAAAAGTATAGGCTCTGACACAAATTGTAGAAATATTTTTTGGATCTGTTTTCTAAGGCAAAGGAAACAAAAGCAAAAATAAACAAATGGGATCTCATTTTACTTAAAACTTCTACACAGCAAAAGAAATCATTGACATAATGATAAGATAACCTGCTGAATGGGAGAACATATTTGCAAATGATACATCTGATAAGCTGTTATCATTTATGTAAATACATAAACAGCTCATACAACATCAAAAACCTGATTAAAAAATGAGCAGAAAGTCTGAATAGACATTTTCCAAAGAAGATATACAGATGGTCAAAAGACACATGAAAAGATGCTAAACATCTGTAATTTTCATAGAAAAGCAAACCAAAACCACAATGAGATATCATTTCACACCTGTAAAAATGGTTACCACCAAAAAGTCTACAAATAATAATTGTTGGCAAAGATGTGGAAAAAAGGAAACACTCCTACACTGTTGGTAGGAATATAACTTGATACAGTCACGATAGAAAACAATATGGAGGTTTCTCAAAAACTTGAAAATAGCACTACCAGCAAGTTCACTCCTGGGTACACATCTGAAGAAAACGAAAACACTAATATGAAAATGCATGCATTTGAATGCTCACAGCAGTACTACTCATAATAACCAAGACACAGAAGCAACTAAAATGTCCATAACAGCTGAATGAATAAAGAAGACGTGTTTTATCTATACAATGGAATACTGGATGGTGGTGATATATATGTGTCTACTCAGTCACGTTCAACTCTTTGCAATCCTCTTTGTAGCCCACCAGGCTCCTCCGTCCATGGGATTTTCCCAGCAAGAATCTTGGAGAGGGTTGCCATATCCTCCTCCAGGGATCTTCCCAACCCAGGGATAAAACCATGTCTTTTGCATTGCAGGCAGAATCTTTACTACTGAGCCACCAGGGAAGACCCCACAATGGAATACTACTCAGTCATACAAAACAATGAGATTCTGCCATTGACAACAACATGGATGGACCTAGAGGGTATTACATAAGCTAAGGGAAGTAAATCAGACAAAGAAAAATATTCTACATGGTTGGAAAAGACTCTGATGCTGGGAGGGATTGGGGGCAGGAGAAGGGGATGACAGAGGATGAGACGGCTGGATGGCATCACCGATTCAATGGATGTGAGTCTGAGTGAACTCTGGGAGTTGGTGATAGACAGGGAGGCCTGGCATGCTGTGATTCATGGGGTCACAGAGTCGGACACGACTGAGCGACTGAACTGAACTGAACTTATATGTGGAATCTAAAAAAGAAAACAAACTAGTGAATATAGCAAAACAAAAACAGACTGAGGTATAGAGAACAGACTGGCAGTTACCAGTGGGGAAAAGGAAGGGAGAGAAGGGACTGAGGTAGGGGAAGAGAAATACAAACTAGTATGTATAAAATGGCTAGCCTACATATTTGTACAGGACTGGGAAATACAGTCATTACTCTGTAGACTTTAAATGGAGTATAAACTATAAAACTGTTGAGTCTATAAGTTGTACACCTGAAACTAATAACATATTATAAATTAACCATTCAATTTTAAAAAGTTTAATAAAAGTTTTCTTTTCATATGCTTTGCAATGATAGGTTAGAAACCCTAGACTAGCCAGTCCAAAAGAAATGTAATACAAGTCAGAATTGTCTAGTAATCCCATTTAAAAATAAACAACTGAAATTAACTTAACAGAATTAAGTAGAATTCTATTTAACCCAAAATATCCAATATTATAGAATAATAAAAATCAGTTCTAAATGTAATATTTTTAAAACTTTTTTATATTTTTTTGGTAATAAGTCTTGAAAATCCATTATGTATTTTCCATTTACAGAGCATCTCAAACAGACTAGCCAAATATGACTAGGGGCTACCATATTGGACAGAGCAGCCTTATACCATTTACACTTCTGATAAATTACTTGCTCTTTCCTTTCCTTTAAAAACTTGCAGAAAAAGCTTTAAATGTTCTCTGTAGCAAAAAAAGCAATAATGAGGGACTGGGAATATATTCACCATGTGCTATATGCTAAGTTGCTTCAGTCAGTCTGATTTTGTGCAACCCTATGAACTGCAGACTGCCAGGCTCATCTGTCCATGGGATTCTCCAGACAGGAATACTGGAGTGGGTTGCCATTTCCTTATTCAGGGGATCTTCCTGACCCAGGGTTTGAACCCACATCTCTTAAGTCTCCTGCAATGGCAGGCAGGTTTTTACTACTAACACCATCTAGGTACGCTTATACACAATTGAAATACGAAAGTATGTTAAAGTAATAATACCTTCTTAATTCATTCATGACTTTAAAAGCTTTCTTCATATGCCAAGGATTCACTGTTACCGGGCAGTGTTTTTCAGTATTATCATCTTTTGAATCGAGAGGCTTCTGATGACCCTGATTTGTGCATCTGTACATAAGAGAAAATAACAAAACACAGAAAAAGATCTTATTAAAGACAGTTTAGTTCAGACTTATCAGGTTACAAGAGATACAATGAACACATCTGTCCCCCACTTACTTAGAGGAAGTCTCACAGTATATTCCAACATAGGACTAAACAACAATTCAGAACACTTTCTGATGGTCACTGTGATTTTAACAAAAAAAGTAGGTAATTACCTCCCTGGTGTCAAAACTCTCTCAAAGATGAGCACAGAAAATTCAGTAAAATGGTTCAACTAAGCTAAGTTGCTTCAGTCGTGTCTGACTCTGTATGACCCCATAGACGGCAGCCCACCAGGCTCCCCCATCCCTAGGACTCTCTAGGCAAGAACACTGGAGTGGGTTGCCATTTCCTTCTCCAATGCATGAAAGTGAAAAGGCAAAGTGAAGTCGCTCAGTCATGTCTGACTCTTAGCGACCCCATGCACTGCAGCCGACCTATTCTAGGCACTAGGCCCTAAGAACATTTCAATAAACAAAATAAAAATTCCTGTCTTCATGGAATTTGTAGTTGGGGGTGGGGAGGTGGTAATGATACACACAACAGACCAGTAAACAGCATGCTAGAAAATAAGAACTATGGAAAAAAAAAAAAGTGTCAGGTAAAGAGAGTCAGGAATATGGGGGTAATGGAACTTACAGTATTAAACAGGGTGATCAGGGCAAGCTGAACTGAGAACTGAGATTAGAACAAGGACCAGGAGGTGGGAAATGGCCAAGACGGAAGAAATAACTAGAGCAAAAAGGCCACTATGCACCTCACGTGTTCCAGGATGTGACAGCAGGGCTGGAGAATGGAGCACCAATTGTATGTCTACTTCAAGGCCTCGTATATGTGTGTGTGTGTCTACTCCAAGGCCTCATATATGTGTATGTGTGTGTGTCTACTTTGAGGCCTTATGTATGTGCATGAACACACAGAAGGATGAGTTACACCTGGCCTAAGAGAAAGAGCTATAAGTCTAGAAGCCAAGAGAGAAAGAATATCTAGATCTGACAGAGGAAAGTGGGGAAGCTTCTAATAGTATGAGACATATTCTCATAATGCCATTTCTACCACTACTTTATTAAGAAAACAGTAGGAAAGGGGAAGATTATGTGGATACATCCAACCTACACAAACTTTCTTACCATGTAACACTGAATACCCATATATGTAGCAAGTTGATGATATTTATATATGCTTCAAATTTAATTACTTAAGCTTACAACAGAGGAAAAATACAATATTGAGGACTGGCAAAACTATCACATAAGGCCTTCCAATGCTCACAATGGAAACAAAAGCAACTCTGCCCTACAGAGAATATCATTAAGATTCATGACTATTTAAATTTGCTAAGAAATTGGAATTAAAACTTACTGATTACAGAATTCACTTTAAGACAGATACCATTCAACAACCAATGTCTATATTGCTGCTTTCTTAAAGCTATTTTTAGCTCTTGCTTTTCTAATGTACTCCAGAAACTCTGCAAAGAAAAGATTCTATTCAAAAGCTTAAAGGAATAAATAAGGAATAACACTGCTTCTTTTAAGTGTTGTCTGTACTGAAAGTCCCTTTCAAATGCAGAACCCTGCCAGAGATCTACATTTCTGACACTAAACTCCTGTCCACAATTTTCTAATTCCTATTTGATTTTGTGTCACATGGTCTCTGGTTCAGAAGCAGAACTGAGTAACAGAAAACAACACAACATGTTTAAAACTACAAATGCAGAAGAGGAACACCCACTAGAAAGCAGTCAAATAGGAGGGAAAGGTTTACCTTTTAAGTTACATTATAAGTGCAGTTGGAGTAGGAAATAGCAACCTACTCCAGTATTCTTGCCTGGAAAATTTCCATGGACAGAGGAGCCTGGCAGGCTACAGTCAGTTCAGTTCAGTTTAGTTCAGTCGCCCAGTCGTGTCCGACTCTTTGCACGCCAGGCCTCCCTATCCATCACCAACTCCCAGAGTTCACTCAAATTCACGTCCATCAAGTCGGTGATGCCATCCAGCCATCTCATCCTCTGTCATCCCCTTCTCCTCCTGCCCCCAATCCTTCCCAGCATCAGTCTTTTTCAATGAGTCAACTCTTCGCATGAGGTGGCCAAAGTATTGGAGTTTCAGCTTTAGCATCATTCCTTCCAAAGAAATTCCAGGGCTAATCTCCTTCAGAATGGACTGGTTGGATCTCCTTGCAGTCCAAGGGACTCTCAAGAGTCTTCTCCAACACCACAGTTCAAAAGCATCAATTTTTCGGCGCTCAGCTTTCTTTACAGTCCAACTCTCACATCCATACATGACCACTGGAAAAACCATAGCTTTGACTAGACACACCTTTGTTGGCAAAGTAATGTCTCTGCTTTTCAATATGCTATCTAGGTTGGTCATAACTTTCCTTCCAAGGAGTAAGCAGCATGAGGTGGCCAAAGTATTGGAGTTTCAGCTTTAGCATCATTCCTTCCAAAGAAATTCCAGGGCTAATCTCCTTCAGAATGGACTGGTTGGATCTCCTTGCAGTCCAAGGGACTCTCAAGAGTCTTCTCCAACACCACAGTTCAAAAGCATCAATTTTTCGGCGCTCAGCTTTCTTTACAGTCCAACTCTCACATCCATACATGACCACTGGAAAAACCATAGCTTTGACTAGACACACCTTTGTTGGCAAAGTAATGTCTCTGCTTTTCAATATGCTATCTAGGTTGGTCATAACTTTCCTTCCAAGGAGTAAGCATCTTTTAATTTCATGGCTGCAGTCACCATCTGCAGTAATTTTGGAGCCCCCCAAAAATAAAGTCAATGGGGTCACAAAGAATCGAACACAACTGAGCACACACACACAGAAGTGCAATTACACCTTCTCCCTGCTTCCCTTGAGAAGCAAAGTGCTAACTTTTTTCAGAAAAGCTCCTCACTATGAAAACCTTTAAAGTATCTAAAGGAGATACTTTTTCAAAGTTCTTTCACTTTTAAGACTTTCCCCCAAATCTACATCCCATAACCAGTGTTAAAATCATCCAGCAGCCTGTTGTTACAATACATACTCTACAACTGTTGAGTTCTAAAGGGTTTGGATCCAAGAACACTTCTAACAGACAATCCTGAAGTCTTCCTTCCACCACTAACTCTTCTACAAACTCCCAGTTGTAGGCAAGCTTGGCTTCTCAGACCACCTTTCTAACTCTGCTTAGAAACATACTACTGTCAATAACTGATTCTCAGAGAGGAGGCCAATAAAGACTTTTATATGGGTTGTCTCCTTCAAACAGTCAGGATTCCACAATCAAGCAAAGGTTTAAGTCTACTGCAAAAATTTTGAGGAAATCTGTGAAATAACATAGTTTCCTTAGATGCATTTTATTTGTTCTGGAACAGCACTTTTCAGGGAGAAAGAAATGGCAACCCACTCCACTATTTTTGCCTGGAGAATCCTATGGACAGATGAGCCTGGTGGGCTGTTGTCCATAGGGTCGCACAGAATTGGACATGACTGAAGCAACTTAGCAGCAGCAGCAGCATTTTCCAATGGAGGATCAAGGGGATAGAAGGACAACATGACTTAAGCAATTTTTCTAAACTACACGTAATCATCCTTCTTCCTGTGAAGATTCAGGCAAGTCGTTTTTACAGGTCTAAGTATACCAGAATGACAGCATCTCCAGGAATAGAGGTGAAAGGCAGCTATGCATAATTTCAAAAAAGTGAGAGGGAGTGATGTAATATGCTCCACCACCCACTTACCTCCCACCACAGGTCAATCACTCAGATTGAGAACAAACACATTAGGAAACAGTAACTGTTTATGCTTTCAAGGTTTTTTTTGGTGGAAATAATGCTGTAAGTCATCTGAGTAATGTAGCTGAAAAATTTAACAGTGGACCAAAAATTTTCACATTCAAGACATTCAGCTCCTGGATGCCCACTATCTTTGCTCTTTTCTTTGCCTGTTTGCCTCAAAAGCTGCAAGATTACCCTGCCTGCAGTGTCACCCACCATTACTCACGAATTTCTGCCAAGTTCAGGTCAGAAGCTGTTGTTTTCAAAGTCACCATCCATGCTGTACTGCTATGAAGTTTGTCCGTTACTTTATAGCTCTTCTATTTTCTCTGTCTTCTAAGTACACTTGCATTCAGAAGCTGATTACCGTTAAGAACACTGCTCCCATAACAAGTCCAGGATATGAGAAGTAGAGACGCAACCATAACTCTCATTTTAACATATGTTATGCCACCTATAGTTTCCCAACAAAATACCCTCACTCCTTCATCTCACCCAAATAACCACCATGTTACTTAGAGGCTGTAAAAGTGGAAGGCTTTCTCCACTAGAAACATTTTGGATTGTGGTAGAGTTGTGCTTTCAGTTTCTGCAATTAGGTACAGGCAAAAAAAATATACTCTGCACATTTCCTTCAAGTGCTTAGAACTTAAACTTTTATTAGGTACACACCCAGCAGACTATCCATAATCTATGAACATATGCTCATATTACCAAATAATGTTAACATCTGCCCTAGAGACATCTAAGAACTTGAGATAGACCTTCAGGATGGAGATCTTTAGAACTGATTATGAAGCATCATGTGATTAAAAAACACCTCCCATCCAGTCACAGAACACCTTACGGACATCATAACAAAGGCACTGAATACATTAGCAGAGTAGATATATTCCTTAAAGTTATGTTTCCAATTTCCCAGAGCAAGAAAGAAAAAGTCTAGAAAAGCTGACAATGCCCAATTTTACTAAAACGGCTTACCACTTAAAGCAAGTGCTGACCCTCCGGAAGACAGAATGGAGGCTTACATACTGCCCTGTACTCCCCCAGGATGTGGTGTGTAAAATATCCACAGGATGTGAATGGGACTCTTAGGTGGAGAGGTGAAGGAAGCTCTCAGATCAAATGACAATAAGAGCTGTAAAATGCTCTGCTTCAGTCAGTTCAACCTTGCTCCCTCTCCCACTTTCCCTCTTACCTACATAACAAACAAGAGGACAAGCAAGCACTTTTTGTCCCTGACAGTGACTACTATCAGAAAAGTAACCAGGGTAAAAACCCCTGCCCTCTGCGAGATCAGTCTTATTTTAAATAATGTATTAAAAACAACTAACAAAGTTACTGTCAGAGTGGGATATATGTGAAACACTAAAATTGGGAGGAGTTTGATGATCTATTTCAAATTATTTCCATGTCTTTTATCACTCATATTTCTGACCTATCTTTTATGATTTTTCCTATTACCATCACTTGGTTGGTAAGAAGGCAGCAATATGACTTGGCAATTCAGTTGACTGGGCTACATTTTCCAACATTTGACTGAAAAGGTACTAGAAGAGGTGCAACATCAGCTAGAAAACATGAACCACAGTACTGGCCTGTGCCAGATACTAACCAAGTGACCTTGGATTAGTCACTTAGCCTCTCTGGGCTTTAGACTGTGTACTTAAAAAAAAAAGGTTTTGATATTCTACAAATCTGTCTAGTAAACATCATATGGAAGTCAAAGATAGTAATACCTCACCTAAAAGCCTCAGGGAGCCCTATAAACACTAAATACTATGTGAAAATAAACACATAGATAAGAAAAATGTTAGGGTTAGAAGCTAAACTAAGCATGAGATACATTTTTAATAATTTTCTTGGCCTTCCTCATTCTTAATTGTAACACTAAATTAAAACTTACTGACAATACTCCAAACCACACCACCACTGTTAATAAATCAAGTAGGCAAGTACTGCCTAGACACCCACTAATGCCCTATACTAGGCAGAGCGAGGAATACAAAAGATGCCAAACACAGATGCTTCTCCAGGAGGCACTTCAGAAACCATCAGGGAACAGCACGAAGTCAGTACACAAGTGCAAGATTCAGTTCAGTTCAGTTGCTCAGTCGTGTCCGACTCTTTGCCACCCCATAAATTGCAGCACGGCAGGCCTCCCTGTCCATCACCATCTCCCAGAGTTCACTCAGACTCAACATCCATCGAGTCCGTGATGCCATCCAGCCATCTCGTCCTCTGTCGTCCCCTTCTCCTCCTGCCCCCAATCCCTCCCAGCATCAGAGTCTTTTCCAATGACTCAACTCTTCGCATGAGGTGGCCAAAGTACTGGAGTTTCAGCTGTAACATCATTCCTTCCAAAGAAATCCCAGGGCTGATCTCCTTCAGAATGGACTGCTTGGATCTCCTTGCAGTCCAAGGGACTCTCAAGAGTCTTCTCCAACACCACAGTTCAAAAGCATCATCTTTCTTTATAGTCCCAACTCTCACATACATACATGACTACTGAAAAAACAATAGCTTTGATTGATGGACCTTTATTGGCAAAGTAACATCTATGCTTTTTAATATGCTGTCTAGGTTGGTCATAACTTTTCCTCCAAGGAGCAAGCATTTCATGGGTGCAGTAACCATCTGCAGTGACTTTTGAGCCCCCAAAATTAAACTCTATCACTGTTTCCCCATCTATTTGCCATGATGTGAAGCAATGGGATCAGATGCCATGATCTTAGTTTTCTGAATGTTGAGTTTTAAGCCAATTTTTTCACTCTCCTTTTTCATTTTAATCAAGAGCCTCTTTGTTCTTCTTCACTCTCTGACACAGAGGTGGCGTTATCTGCATATATGAGATTACTCATATTTCTCCCAGCAATCTTAGATTCTAGCTTTTGCTTCATCCAGCGCAATATTTCTCATGATGTACTCTGCATATAAGTTAAATAAGCAGAGTGACAATATACAGCCTTGACATACTCCTTTCCCAATTTGCAATCAGTCTGTTGTTCCATGTCCAGTTCTAACTGTTGCTTCCTGACCTGTATAAAGATTTCTCAGGAGGCAGGTAAGGTGGTCTGGTATTCCCATCTCTTTAAGAATGTTTCACAGTTTGTTGTGATCCACACAAGGGCTTTGGCATAGTCAATAGCAGTCGTAGATGTTTTTCTGGAACTCTCTTGTTTTTTAATGATCCAACGGATGTTGGCAATTTGATGTCTGGTTCCTCTGCCTTTTCTAAATCCAGCTTGAACATCTGGAAGTTCATGGTTCAAGTACTGTAGAAGCCTGGCTTAGAGAATTTTGAGCATTACTTTACTCATATGTGAGATGAGTACAATTGTGCAGTAGTTTGAGCATTCTTTGACATTGCCTTTCTTTGGGACTGGAATGAAAACTGACTTTTTCCAGTCCTGTGGCCACTGCTGCGTTTTCCAAATTTGCTGGCATATTGAATGCAGCACTTTCACATCATCTTTTAGGATTTGAGAACTTTCAGTCAGTGAAGTCCAAAAATATGAGAACCTCTGCTCTAATTCAACTAATTTTCGGGCTTCCAAAATCTCTCAGAATACAGTCAACAAGATGTTAGTCTGCCTATGCTGAACATCTCTAATGTTCAAGAGCTTTCAGTGATGTAGAATCAACTGAAAAAAGGTACAGCTGTATATCTGAGGCATGTTTACTTAGCTTCATGATGAAAAAGCAAAAAATCAAAGCCTGTAGGGAGAAAGCCAACTTGTAAAAGAGGGCCAGCAGAAAAACAAAGGCCAAGAAAACTTTTCAGTTAGTTCAAAGGGATGCATTCTGTGCTATACTCATAGTCTTCCCTCAACTTAGTGATTATAAAAATCTTCACAAAAATAACTATAAAGACTAGTATAAAACACTCATGAGGTCAGGGGTGATCAGCTTACATTTCCTTTCACACATCTCAGTACTGCCTAAGACGACTCATTTGCTAACCTATATAAATTTCAGTTGAACACTTTTCAGGTTCAATCAGAGGCAAATCCCATGGTTTTAATATTGCCCAGACCCAAAAATATAACAGAATCTAAAAAACACATATACTCAAGGATGCAAAAAACAACACACAGAGATATAAAGTCCATGAGAATCAAAAAGGATCAGAAGAGCTTGAAGGCAAGGAGAAGAAAGAGGAAAAGGAAAAAAAAACCTTATCTCAACAAGCCCATCACAAGGAACCAGAGACCTGGACAGTCACCTCCTACCTTCCAAGATGTAACAGACTGAAAAAGAGCAACGTGGGATTTGAAAATGATGCAAAACTGGTTATTAAAAAAAATCACAAGCAAAAGTGTAAGACTCAGCGCCAGGTAGAGACAGGCATTTCAAATATTTGGAAAAACAAATATTTGCACAAATAAAAAGACATTCATACAAAGAGGATGTTGAGTCTCGGCTTCCAACACATCATCCAAAGCACGTAGGTCCCCATCAACCAACTTTCTTTGCATTTAAGCTCAGGCTTAAAATCTAACCTTATGAAAAGCTGAGCCCTCTCAATAACCTACACTGGCCTCCTAGCCCAGTTCTAGCACAGTGAGGCCCAGCAAAGTTCCTTCCCTAAGAACTGTCATTTCTCAAATCCAGCACCCATGAGTCAGTGCTGAAGGAAAAAACAAAGTTATTGGGAGTGGAGGCAAAGAGGCCAAGGAGTGGGAAGAAAAATTATTTTTGATGTACAGAAAGGTAAAAAACACTCCAGTTCTGGAATTATAGTATTCCTAGATAACCAAATGAAAATAAAACCTATTTCTATTTATCATTAAATGAACAGAAATAAAAGTCTACCAACTTAAGCCACCAATGACTGAAAGGAGTTTTTTGGTTTTCTTTAACTTTTTTTCACCCCTGGTTTTCCATTATATCTCAGCCTCTCATTGTTGCAGCACTACTGATGAAGTCTTAATAGCAAAGAACTATGCTGGACACCCAAATTCTGCTTAGTTGATCTGTATTAGATTCAGTTTTGCACACATTTCATTTTTCATTACTTATATTTAAATGATGACGTTCTCTTTTCCTCCCTTCAGAGCCTGCTTTCCCACACTTTTTTCTCGTCTGCATTCTAAGCTACCCTTTTTCTTTCCTTTAGTTCACTTTGCTTCTGAAGCAAAACTGGGTCTGCAGGGAACTGATATAAACGGGGCAAGTTTATGGCAAATAATACCCTACCTAAGATATCCTTTATACTGTGTGTTGTCTACAGTCAGGTAGCAATTCCTTTCATGCCTCTGAGCCTGAGCAGAACCCATGTGCTGATGCTATGCTCACACTGTTGATGCTAACAACCACCACCATGTTTCCTAGAGGTTCAGGAGTGTTCCCAAACCTGCTGAAGAACATGAACATATCACAAAGTCCTCAAAGCCACAACCATCATCAAGCAACTGAGCTCTTGTTCCTATCAGTCCAGGAATTCAAGAGTCCAGGTACTCCTTAATCCTCATGACCTGGTTCTACTCAAGCTAAAAATTCTGTAAGGCATTTTTAGAAACTGTAGTTTCATAATTCTATTAGTTCTCCTGAAAGGACTCAACATCAAACAAACTTTCAGCCCAAAACAAATTTAGCTGGCATTCTGCCAAACAGCTATAAAAGGCTGCTGTTGTACAACTGCTCTGAAGTGAAGCTGGCCAAATCTAAATGAAAAATGATAAAGCTCCAAGAATAAGTTGTCATAAAAAGATACATGGTTCCTCAGAAGAAATTTGCTGGCGGTTTGAAACGTCAGATTCAAAGGGCTCTTGTCCCTTTATAAAGATTAAACTAAAGAAAGTAAATCAAACTTGAAATGTTCAAAATTCCTGGGGATTAATAATCCACTTTTAACAAAATGCTAAAAGAAAAATCTTGTATTGAATAATGCAGTTCCTTCAATGTCTCCCAAATAACTGTTCAGCTTATTTTGGAAGCAATTTTGTTGCAGGTCTTGAATGTACTTGGGTACCAAGGAAAAGACACCTGTGCCTGGCAGGTCGTACACTAATTCGCCCAAGGTGCCAGAGAAACAGAAGATGCGGTGGTTTCTTGATACGATTTTCTGCAGTGCCAGGTAAAAGAGGTCACATGCCCTGTACAGCCGCGGCTCAGCTTTTTCCGAGCGATGTGCAAGCTCCTCGGACAGAATTTTGCTAGGAATTCGGAGAAACAGGCAAGCTGAGAGGAATTTCTCTCAGCACCGGTGTCTACTTTGCAGCTTTCTTTTCCGACGGCCTCGCGCGCATCCTGTGTCTCCATCCCGCCGATGCTCGGCCCTCCCTGGGCTCCAGCTAGCCAGCAGAGGACCCTCCCTACAGCCCCGCGCGGCGACACCCCGCCCGCAGGTCAGCTGGGTTCCGCCTGCCGCCCGGCCCGGCCGCTACGGCCCCGCCCGCTGCCCTTCCGCTCACTCACGCGGGAGGCCGCGGCGGCGTCTCCATGGCGGCTCCTCTCGGGCTTCAGCTCTACGCGCCCGCCGCCGCCAGCACCATTCCAGCTGCGGACTCCTGCCCCGCCCGCCCGTCGCGCCGCGTCCCATCCGCCCGGGCGCCAGCCCACTGCCGCCCCGCACCCGCGCCTGCACCGGCACCCGCTCCAGAAGTGACCCCGCTTGCCGGCCCAGCTTAGCAGCCGCACTTCACGGACGCTCTCCGCCTGCCGGCGATGCTGGGGGCGGAGCAGCAGGAGGGCACTTCCGGGTGTGACGCGCCCTCGAGACCCCGCCCCGCCTCTTCCTGCCGCCGCCGAATGGGCTCCCGGGGTGGGTTTGTCGGCCCGAACCCTTGAGCGGGAGACGTGAGGGCGGGGTCCAGCAGGAAAGCGCGTGGTCCTGGCGTTTGGCGTTCCCTGACTGCTGCACTGCACAGGCGCGTTTGTTTTGTCCTCTCGCAGTTTGCCGCCAGGTAGGCGGGAGGAGTGGGCGTAGCCGATCCTTCCCTTACAGATAGTGAAACTGAGGCAAGAAGAAATGGCTAGCCTGTGCAGAGTCCCAAGCAGGAAGTGGAGCCTCACTTCTCAGGCTGTGATCCCCTCGTTGCACTTACTGGGAGAGATCTGCAGCACTGTAATGGGATGCAGAGAAAAATTAGGTATCCGTCCCCTCTCACCTGCCTGCCATGAAAATACCGAATAGTCAGGTGAGACCGGAAGCTAAATGGTGGTCAAGGAGTGAAGTCGATCAATCATGCCCGACTCTGTGATCCCATGGACTGTAGTCTACCAAGACTCTGTGTCCATGGGATTTTCCAGGCAAGAGTACTGGAGTGGGTTGCCATTTCCTTCTCCAGGGGATCATTCCTGACCCAGGGATCAAACCCAGGTCTCCTGCATTGCAGGCAGACGCTTTACCCTCTGAGCCACTAGGGAAAGGCCTCTCAAAATATGTCATAGAGAAGAGATGGAAGAAAGAGAATCTTGAGTAAATCTGAGTGCTCAGGGCAGAGGGAAGAGCAGTGCAAAGACTCCTGGACCTTGAAGAAATGAGAGTACAGTGCAGCTGATGGTTCCGGCAAGTATGCAGCTGGGCAGTGGTAGGATATGGGAACTTGTTAGAAAGGCAAATTCTTGAGGCCCATTTCAGATCTGAATCAGAAGTTCTGAGAATGAAGCCCAGCAGCCTGTGCTGTGACAAGCCTTCCAGAGGATACTAAGGTTTAAGGACCTCTCTGGTATCTGAGCAGTCAGGACAGGAAACAATGGAAGATTGTGTCCAGCATGTAGTGACAGATCAAATAGGCCTGATAGGCCTTTGAGAAGATTTCAGCTTTTATTGAAAAGAGAAACAAATGCTGTGAGCAAGGTGAGCTGGTCACTAAAAGGATGACTTTGCTGGGATTTGTTTTAAAATCCTCCACCAAAAAAGGGAGGGTAGGGAATGGATGAAAGAAGATGGCAAAAATGTTAATTTTTGTTGCTGAGTGATAAGTGCACAGGGTTAATCATTAATGTGTAAGCTGATTCTTCTGTGGCTATATAAGCCACAGATGCAAGAAAGCAAACAAAAAATTACCTGCTGGGATGATCAAAGTGATAGAAGTTTGTAGATTCTGATATTTCTGAAAATATAAAGCAGATCAGAATTACTCATAGATTAAACATGAGTACAAGAGACCAGAGTGAAAGGTGATCTCAAGTTTTGGTCTGGGCCCTTACCAGAGTGGAGTTGACATTTACTGAGATTGAGAAAATAAAGAAGAAACAGATTTTATCTGGAGAGGAGAGTATTTGTCAGTTCTGATTTAAACATAGTTAAATCTGAGGTGTCCATGAAGTATCCATGTGTAGATAGGTGTAGACATTTAGATACCTGGAGTGAAGTAAGACAGAAAGAAAAACACCAATACAGTATACTAACGCATATATATGGAATTTAGAAAGATGGTAACGATAACCCTGTATGCGAGACAGCAAAAGAAACACGGATGTATAGAACAGTCTTTTGGACTCTGTGGGAGAGGGAGAGGGTGGGATGATTTGGGAGAATGGCATTGAAACATGTATAATATCATATAAGAAACAAATTGCCAGTCTAGGTTTGATGCAGGATACAGGATACTTGGGGCTGGTGCACTGGGATGACCCAGAGAGATGGTATGGGAAGAGATGTGGGAGGGGGGTTCAGGATTAGGGACACATGTACACCCATGGCGGATTCATGTTGATGTATGACAAAATCAATACAATACTGTAAAGTAAAAAAAAAAAAAAAAAAAAGGACAACAAAGTCTAGGTTTGATGCAGGATACAGGATACTTGGGGCTGGTGCACTGGGATGACCCAGAGAGATGGTATGGGAAGAGATGTGGGAGGGGGGTTCAGGATTAGGGACACATGTACACCCATGGCGGATTCATGTTGATGTATGACAAAATCAATACAATACTGTAAAGTAAAAAAAAAAAAAAAAAAAATGACAACAAAAAAATTTCTTGTTTTATAAGGTTATTGTAAGAATTAAAATAATCTATTTTAAGTTTATGGCACTGTGTATAATGGAATCACTTCATAAATCTTCATTGCTATCATTCAGTTCAGTTCAGTTGCTCAGTCCTGTCTGACTCTTTGGGAGCCCATGGATTGCAGCACGTCAGGCTTCCTGTCCATCACCAGCTCCTGGAGCTTGCTCAAACTCATGTCCATCGAGTCAGTGATGCCATCCAACCATCTCATCCTCTATCGTCCCCTTCTCTCTGACCTTCAGTCTTTCCCAGCATCAGGATCTTTTCTAAGGAGTCAGTTCTTTCACATCAGGCGGCCAAAGCATTGGAGCTTCAGCTTTAGCATCAGTGGTTCCAATGAATATTCAGGACTGATTTCTTTCAAGATGGACTGCTTGGATCTCCTTACAGTCCAAGGGACTCTCAAGAGTCTTTTCCAACACCACAGTTCAAAAGTATCAATTTTTCAGCATTCAGCTTTCTTTATGGTCCAACTCTCACATCCATACATGACTACTGGAAAAACCATAGCCTTGACTAGACAAACCTATGTCAGAAAAGTAATGTCTCTGCTATTAAATACGCTGTCTAGGTTTGTCATAGCTTTTCTTTCAAAGAGCAAGCATCTTTTAATTTCAAGGCTGCAGTCACCATCTTCAGTGATTTTGGACCCCAAGAAAATAATGTCTGTCACTGTCTCCATTGTTTCCCCATCTGTTTGCCATGAAGTGATGCAACCAGATGCCATGATCTTAGTTTTTTGAATATTGAGTTTTAAGCCAGCTTTTTCACTTTCCTCTTTCACTTTCATCAAGAGGCTTTTTAGTTCCTCTTCACTCTCTACCATAACGGTGGTGTCATTTGCACATCTGAGGTTATTGATATTTCTCCTGGCAATCTTGATTCCAGCTTGTGCTTCATCCAGCCAGCATTTCACATGACATACTCTGCATATAAGTTAAATAAGCAGGGTGACAATATACAGCCTTTGACATACTCCTTTCCCAATTTGGAACCAGTCTTGTTCCATGTCCAGTTCTAACTATTGCTTCCTGACCTGCATACAGATTTCTCAGGAGGCAGGTCAGGTGGTCTGGTATCCCTATATCTTTAAGAATGTTCCACAGTTTGTTGTGATCCACAAAGTCAAAGGATCACCATCTTCAGTGATTTTGGACCCCAAGAAAATAATGTCTGTCACTGTCTCCATTGTTTCCCCATCTGTTTGCCATGAAGTGATGCAACCAGATGCCATGATCTTAGTTTTTTGAATATTGAGTTTTAAGCCAGCTTTTTCACTTTCCTCTTTCACTTTCATCAAGAGGCTTTTTAGTTCCTCTTCACTCTCTACCATAACGGTGGTGTCATTTGCACATCTGAGGTTATTGATATTTCTCCTGGCAATCTTGATTCCAGCTTGTGCTTCATCCAGCCAGCATTTCACATGACATACTCTGCATATAAGTTAAATAAGCAGGGTGACAATATACAGCCTTTGACATACTCCTTTCCCAATTTGGAACCAGTCTTGTTCCATGTCCAGTTCTAACTATTGCTTCCTGACCTGCATACAGATTTCTCAGGAGGCAGGTCAGGTGGTCTGGTATCCCTATATCTTTAAGAATGTTCCACAGTTTGTTGTGATCCACAAAGTCAAAGGCTTTGGCCTAGTCAATAAAGCAGAAGTAGATGTTTTTTCTGAAATTCTCCTGCTTTTTCTATGATCCAGTGAATGTTGGCAATTTGATGGCTGGTTCCTCTGCCTTTTCCAAAGCCAGCTTGAACATCTGAAGTTCTCAGTTCATGTACCGTTGAAGCCTATCGTGGAGAATTTTCAGCATTACTTTGCTTGTGTGTGAGATGAGTGCAGTTGTGTATTAGTTTGAACATTCTTTGGCTATCATTGCTATCATTATTTCTATACATTTACATTACTATCAGTTATACTTGATTCAGTTGGGAACTGAGGTTAAGTGCTAGACCCAAGAGATACATGCTAACTTAGATTTGATCAAACCTTTGGTCTGAGTTTCTTCTTTTACATGCAGCCAGAGTGAACAGGACTGTTTAATCAGCCATTTTAGGAGCTCTCTCAGGACAAAACAAAAACATAAAATTCTTCTAATGCTTGTGTGTCTTCCCACCAAAATAATGTTATAGGTACAAATAAATACTGAAAAGTGAGGCTATATCTATCTGACAAGTGAGTACACAACTCCAAACCATAGCCAGTTTCACATCCTCCCCTGGATTATGTCCACTACAATTCTGTTTTTTCCAGTACAATTTTATGCTTCTTAAGGGATCCAATTCAGCTAGCATGTGAAATGTCTACTCAAACCTTTTCTCTTTCACACCCATCCCCAAATTCATAAGCCTGAGAAAGAGTATTTTTTTTTAATTCTTAAACTTGCTAAGAGTTAAATATCAGCCCACATGCTCTAGTATTCCTAGTGTGATGATCATTGTGCATTTGAAGATGGTCCATTTTCCTAATTCAATTTTCTGCCCTGACTCTACTCCCTGCAGAGAAAACCAAGAACCAGGTCCACAGCTCAATATCTCATCTGTGAGCTTGAAGCAATTTGAAAATTTGTTAGTTTATACTGAACCTTTGTTGTTTTCTGAAAAGACAAAAGTGATAGGAACTTTGGCTTTCAGACATAAGCATACATGTTTAAGAGAAGTAGCAATTTATTAGCCCAGTTTCCATTTTCATCTTAGTATGGGACAAGTAACTGCACAGAACTGGTCCTTGGACAGATACAGTCTCAACAGTTAACCTTATTTCACCACACAAGAAAAACAACCTTGGCAAGATGGGCACAAATACATCTGTTGGGGTTGAGGGGGAGACTTTTATTATGTCTTCCTTTATATGTCCATTTCACCATTTACCCAGTTTCCATTTTCATCTTAGTATGGGACAAGTAACTGCACAGAACTGGTCCTTGGACAGATACAGTCTCAACAGTTAACCTTATTTCACCACACAAGAAAAACAACCTTGGCAAGATGGGCACAAATACATCTGTTGGGGTTGAGGGGGAGACTTTTATTATGTCTTCCTTTATATGTCCATTTCACCATTTTCTGAAGTAAAAGATTATGAGGCCACCAAAGTCTTCCAAATGCTTTGGAAGAAACTATCAAACTCTTAGAGGAAAACATAGGCAGAATACTTGATGACATAAATCAAAGCAAGATCCTCTATGATCAGCCTCCTAGGGTAATGGAAATAAAAACAAAAGTAAACAAATGGGACCTAATTAAATGTAAAAGCTTTTGTGCAGCAAAGGAAACTATAAACAAGGTGAAAAGACAACCCTCAGAATGGGAGAAAATAATGGCAAATGAAACAACTGACAAAGGATTAATTTCTTAAATATACAAGCAGCTATATAACTCAATACCAGAAAAACAACCCACTCAAAAAGTGGGGAAAAGACCTCAATAGTCATTTCTCCAAAGAAGACATACAGATGGCTAACAAACACATAAAAAGATGCTCAACATCGCTCATAATTAGAGAAATGCAAATAAAAACCACAATGAGATATCACCTCACACCAGTGAGAATGGCCATCACCAAAACGTCTACAAATGATAAATGCTGGAGAGGGTGTGGAGGAAAGGGAATCTTGTTGCACTGTTGGTGGGAATGTAAGCTAATACAGCCACTATGGAAGACGGTAAGGAGATTCCCTAGAAAATTAGAAATAAAACCATATGGTCCAGCAATCCCACTCCTAGGCATATACCTTGAGGAAACCAGAATTGAAAGAGATACTTGCACCCCAATATTTATTTCAGGACTATTTACAGTAGCTAGAACATGGAAGCAACCTAGATGTACATCGATAGATGAATGAATAAGGAAGTTGTGGTACTTATACACAATAGAATATTGCTCATCCATAAAAAGGAATGCATTTGAGTCAGTTCTAATGAGGTGAATGAACCTAGAGCTGATTATACAGAGTGAAGTAAGTCAGAAAGAGAAAGATAAATATCATATACTAATGCATATATATAGACTCTAGAAAGATGGTACCAAAGAATTATTTTTAGGGCAGCAGTGGAGAAACGGACATAGAGAACAGACTTATGGACATGGGGAGCGGGGAGGAGAGGGTGAGATGTGTGGAAAGAGTAACATGGAAACCTACATTACCATAAGTAGAATAGAGAGCCAATGGGAATTTTCTGCATGTCTCAGGGAACTCAAACAGGGGCTCTGTATCAACCTAGAGGGGTGGCATGGGGAGGGAGATGGGAGTGAGGCTCTAAAGGGAGGGGACATGTATACCTATGGCTGATTCGTATTGAGATTTGACAGAAAACAAAATTGTGAACCAATTATCCTTCAATTAAAACATAAAATTAATTTTTTTTAAAAAGGCCAAGACCACCAAAGACTTCCTATCCCCATTTCCATTGGCATAAGAACTAATTGGACATGCTGAAGTGTTTGACTCCCTTCTCAGGTTATTAGCTCCAACCACCTACCAGTTTTTATTTAAATGAGCTCTTGACTCCCCCATAGAGGGATGAGATCTTATCAATAGAGAAGTCTATTCACTTATACTGTTGAAATAGAACAGGTGCTGTATTAGTAACCATTACCTAAAGTGAATGGAAGTAATAAGGATATACCTCTGGTAAATATGCCAAAAAATTTGGAAAACTCAGCGGTGGCCACAGGACTGGAAAGGGTCAGTTTTCATTCCAATCCCAAAGAAAGGCAATGCCAAAAAATGCTCAAACTACCACACAATTGCATTCATCTCACACGCTAGTAAAGTAATGCTCAAAATTCTCCAAGCCAGGCTTCAGCAGTATGTGAACTTCCAGATGTTCAAGCTGGTTTTAGAAAAGACAGAGGAACCAGAGATCAAATTGCCAGCATCCGATGGATCATGGAAAAGGCAAGAAACTTTCAGAAAAACATCTATTTCTGCTTTATTGACTATGCCAAAGCCTATGACTGTGTGGATCACAACAAACTGTGGAAAATTCTGAAAGAGATGGGAATACCAGACCACCTGACCTGCCTCCTGAGAAAACTGTATGCAGGTCAGAAGCAACAGTTAGAACTGGACATGGAACAACAGACTGTTCCAAATAGGGAAAGAAGTGTGTCAAGGCTGTATATTGTCAGCCTGCTTATTTAACTTATATGCAGAGTACATCATGAGAAACACTGGGCTGGACGGAGCACAGGCTGGAATCAAGATTGCCGGCAGAACTATCAATAACCTCAGATATGCAGATGACACCACTCTTATGGCAGAAAACGAAGAAGAACTAAAGAGCCTCTTCATGAAAGTGAAAGAGGAGAGTGAAAAATTGGCTTAAAACTCAACATTCAGAAAGCTAAGTGTAGGGAACAAAATAAAAGAGAGGCTGGGAAAACTCTTGAACACAATGGTGTTTCTCTGCTCCTTCAAAAAAGAACAGACCCAGGGTCACAAGGACTCTGAGTTGATAAGGAAGTTCCTCAAAGTAAAGTCTTAGCTGCAGTAAATAAGTTAAGGTAAAAGTTATCTCGCCCCGCGCCTGTGCATTGTATAGTCATTGAATCATAGTGTTTGGCAACTTGCCCTGTAAGTTGTTGTGGAAAAGATATAAAATAAGGCAGCTGCAAGAAGCAGAGAGAATAATAAGAGAATAATGAGAGAATAATAAGAGAGTAAGAATAATAAAGAAAAAGATTCAAACCACTCGGCTGTGTTGGTGTTTCATTCTGTCGCTAGCAGCTAAGATCATGGCATCTGGGCCCATCATTTCATGGGAAATAGATGGGGAAACAGTGACAGACTTTATTTTTGGGAGTTCCAAATGGCAACCCTCTCCAGTACTCTTGCCTGGAGAATCCCATGGAGGGGGGAGCCTGGTAGGCTACAGTACAAGACTGAGCGACTTCACTAACTAAAATCACTGCAGATGGTGATTGCAGCCATGAAATTAAAAGACACTTACTCCTTGGAAGGAAAGTTATGACCAACCTAGGTAGCATATTCAAAAACAGAGACAGGAGAATGGCATTTAAACATGTACACTATCATGTAAGAAACGAATCACTAGTCTAAGTTTGATACAGGATACAGGATGCTTGGGGCTAGTGCACGGGATGACCCAGAGAGATGATAGGGGGAGGGTGGTGGGAGGGCAGTTCAGGGTTGGGAACTCATGTACACCTGTGGTGGATTCATGTCAATGTATGGCAAAACCAATACAGTATTTTGAAGTAAAAAAAATAAAATTTAAATTAAAAAAAAAGAGAGAGACACATTACTTTGCCAACAAAGGTCTGTCTAGTCAAGGCTATGGTTTTTCCTGTGGTCATGCATGGATGTGAGAGTTGGACTATGAAGAAAGCTGAGCGGCAAAGAATTGATGCTTTTGAACTGTAGTGTTGGAGAAGACTCTTGAGAGTTCCTTGAACTGCAAGGAGATCCTACCAATCCATTCTGAAGGAGATCAGCCCTGGGATTTCGTTGGAAGGAATGATGCTAAAGCTGAAACTCCAATACTTTGGCCACCTCGTGCGAAGAGTTGACTCGCTGGAAAAGACTTTGATGCAGGGAGGGATTGGGGGCAGGAGAAGAAGGGGACAACAGAGGATGAAATGGCTGGATGGCATCACTGACTCGATGGGCGTGAGTCTGAGTGAACTCCAGGAGTTGGCGATGGACAGGGAGGCCCGGCGTGCTGCGATTCATGGAGTGGCAAAGAGTAGGACACGACTGAGTGACTGAACTGAACTGAACTGAAAGTGAAAGTGAAAAAGTTGCTTAGTTATCTGTGACTCTGTGACCCCATAGGCTGGCTGTATAATTCGTGGAATTCTCCAGGTCAGCATACTGGAGTGGTAGCCTCTCCCTTCTCCAGGGGATCTTTCCAGGCCAGAGGTCGAACCCAGTTCTCCTGCACTGCAGGCGGATTCTTTACCAGGTGAGCCACAGATGCAACCATGCAGAGGAGCAAGTCTGCGGCAGTAGCTGTAAGTCAAATCAGACAGTTCGGTGGAACTAATGACATGATCTGGCAAGCACAAACGTCACATGGCAAGAATCTGGAAGCAAAGAATTTCTCCTGTAAAGACTTAATTTCACCAAAGAATATAAAACAATAAGAGTGCTTGTAATTCCTACCAGTATAAAGGTAGCAAAATGAAAAGCATCACTCATTCAAAACTGATATTAGGAAATTCCCTGGTGATCCAGTGGTTAGGAATGGGTTTAGTCCCTGGGCAGGGAATCAAGATCCCACAAGTCACATGGACAGAAACAAACAAGCAAAAGGCATATTAAAGAAGATGGAGATGTTCTAAAAAGTCTTATTTTTTATCCTAAAGGTTAAGTCTAAAATGCATTACTTGAGTTGCTTTTCTAATTTTAAATCAGGGTTTTGCTTTTATTCTTTCGATTTGGAACCAGCTTAGTGTACAGAATATATTATGGGGCATTTCAAATTATTCTTGTGAGACTTTGCTATTTTTCAAATGGATTTTTGAATACATGAAGGTATTTATTACACGCTTTGTGGTGTTAAATGGGGTAATGTTAGTCTGCTCGAGACCAGTAGAAAATCTTTAATTGAAGGAATCTTTCATTGCTATGAGTCCAGTTTATTCTACAAATGTCACTTCTTGTTTTTGTAATCTATAAGATACAAATCTTACTTCCAGCACAACACATCCGCCCATTATCCTGTATCAGACATTCCTGGAAAAATGAAAGCAAATTGTTTGCTATAAAGTTCAATTGGAAATCTCTTAGAACTGGTATAGGAAATATCCCCAAATAGACTTCACACTAATGTATATCAGGTAAGAAGTTTCTCTGCACTTTTTTAAGAAAAGGAAATTTGCTTAATCTATTTTTACTTGTATATAGTTATATGGTATCCATTTATATAGTCTGGTGATGTAATACCTCACTATAGAATTACCCAGGATTAAGCATCATAAATGGCAACCCACTCCAGTATTCTTGCCTGGAGAATCCCATGGACTGAGGAGCCTGGTGGGCTGCAGTCCACGGGGTCGCAAAGAGTCATACACGACTGAGTGACTTTACTTACTTACTTAAGCATCATAAAGGTCCATCTAGTCAAAACTATGGTTTTTCCAGTAGTCATGTATGGTTGTGAAGTTGAACCATAAAGAAAGCTGAGCAGCGAAGAATTTATGCTTTTCAACTGTGGTGTTGGAGAAGACTCGCAAGTCCCTTGGCCTGCAAGGAGATCAAATCTGATCCTAAAAGAAATCAGTCCTGAATATTCATTGGAAGGACTGATGCTGAAGTTGAAGCTCCAATACTTTGGTCGCCTGATGCAAAAAACTGACTCATTAGAAAAGATCTTGATGCTGGGAAAGATTGAAGGCAGGAGGAGAAGAGGACAACAGAGGATGAGATGGTTGGAAGAGTTCTCTGACTCAATGGACAAGAGTTCGAGCAAGCTCCAGGAGTTGGTGATGGACAGGGAAGCCTGGTGTGCTGCAGTCTATGGTGTTGCAAAGAGTCGGACACAACTGATTAAATGAACTGAACTGAAACATCACAAACATATTTCTACACAGTTAGCAATGCTGGAAGAAGAAAAAGAAAGTAAAAGTGCTTGACAAATTATGCAAAGCATTATTAGCTTGGTGTCACTCATCTCAAGTTATATACACACACATACTCTTCTACCCACAGTTTCTACCCATCACTTATAACTGTTAATAGCACGGATCCTAAGCTAAATTGTGAAATAAGGGGTATTTCTGCCATTCTCCTTTTCTCCAGTGTTCCTTTTTTTTTTTTTAATCTTTTGGCATCCATTATCTATCCCCTGTGACCCTCACCATCTTCAGGACTCTACTATCTTCTCTTCATCCCCAATCAAACTTTGAAGTTATCTAGTATCACTTAGAATGATTAGTGGATTACACTATAACACAAAGGGGGTAATATTAGTATTACTATTATTTTATCCAAATAATATGTTTATACCCTATCCCTTAGTCTTATTCCTCCTAGAATGCTTTCCAGTGCATTTTACATTATTTCAATAACAACATTTTTGACAATAAAGTGTATGTCCTTTTCATTAATAGAGGCATTTCTGTATAACATTGTCAAAGGAATGATTTAATAAAGGACCACTGTGAGAGAGAGAAAAATATTCTTCTTAAATTCTAGAACTTTGAGACCAAATCTCTAAGAGCCTGTATTTTTTGTTGTTGTTGTTCAATTTGTTCATATGGTAATGTGAAAAGAAAAGTCTTGAGTTTCCACATAAATCCTAAAATTTGAGCTTAGCCCAAGTCTTGGAATTATTTTTGCAAGTAAAGATCCTTTGCCACGAAATCCTTTCTCATTCTTAATCTGGTACTAGTTAGCTTCTGGATGCAGAGAAGCATGTTTAATGCAGGATCTAAATGGTTAGTCAATTCTTGAGGCATCCATATTTCTTCCTTTTTCTTCTTAAGATTTTGGTAAGGATCCAACCCAAGGAATAGAATTGAATCCATGCTGCATGTGTATGAGAACTATTCTTCATTGAACTAAAAATGAACCTAAGGTGCCAGTTTGAAGTCTTTGTTAAAAGCCAACTAAAATTAAGTCAAGAGAAAAATATTCCTAGTCATATTTTCTGAGGCAAAATGATTCAGGCAATCTTATGTATTATATATCAACTTATTTTCTATGCAAGTCAGGGGAGATACTGATGACATGTTTTAAACTTCAGCTGCCTCTGCACCAGTACTCCCTAAATTCCTTTCTTGTTTTATGTTTCCCCAAAACTGTTACTGCCACTGGACAAACTATGTGTTTCACTTATTTTTTTCATTTATTGCCTACTTCTCCCTTGGAATGTAATATCTATGAAAGTATGGATTTTGTCTTCTTAGTCATTGCTAAACCCATAGGGCCTAGAAGAGTACTGCAAATAGTATGCCCACAGCAATACTGTTGGATGGACAGACTGGCGTGGTTGTGTATACCAACCAAAAAGCTTACCTCCAAAAACATACATTTTAACTCAAGTTAATGCAATGTGCATTTTAACAGCTATAAACTACATGTATGTGTTAGTTTTCTTTTTACTTTTAGAAGCATAAAATCAGTGCTCCCTGGAAATAAGGAAAGTGAAAGTGAGAACTATTCTCACTCAGTCATGTCTCTACATAGGTTGGCATCCCAGTGTTGCTTTCTTAATTTTTACGTTTTAAAGTTGTGCAAATAATACATGATTACATTCTTATAGTTAAAATTCAAACCATAAAATGAAAGTATCCATCTACCTCTCCTCAAATCCTCTGTGTAAACAGACATTACACATATTATTTATGTATCTTTTCAAACACTTTTCAACACAGTTACATACATGTGTGGTACATATAAAAATACATGGGTTTGTATTTGTTTGCTTCACATAGGTGGAATCATGCTGTGTGGTAGCATTTAGCCTGTTAGCACCTGCTAAAAAAGACTTACTGCCAATTTGCTGTAGCTTTGGGACCCAGGCAGGGGGAGCTGAGCTGCCAGCTGCCAGTGCATCCAGGATTTTAACTGATGCTAATTTCAAGCATCAGTGAATAGGAAGATTGTGAACAACAGAAGTTTGGCTGATGAATCAAATAGTACCCTGCCAGATAAACACTCCATTGCATCTTAGTACCACAGATAATTTTCTCCTCTTCTCTCAGCAAAGCAAACATACTCTTTTGGAAATTTTATTTTTACTCTAATCCTGAGGGAGCAAGATTCAAAGTCACTACTTCCCCAGTAAAAATTAGTTTTTTAAAATTAGATTTACATTTCCAGAAATCTTGAGTGTTTCTAGATTCACTATTTCTTTTTTCACATCTTTTGTTTCAATCTGTGATTTTTCTCTCCATATTTTTTCATCCCACTTACATCATCTAAAAAGAAGGCTTTTGCTTTCAAGTTCAGGATGTGAAGAAGGTCTTGAAGAGATGAATTTGGTAAATATTTGTTCATTTTATGTTGGTCAAGAGCCACTAAAATTTTATTCTTTTGTGTTTTGGTTCCTGATTAAGCTTCCCTAAAACTCTAAAAATAACATACCTATTTATAATATTTACTTTAAAGCATATTTAAATAGTGCA
>SJYC01107776.1:0-12746 GCA_006408675.1 Madoqua kirkii | reverse complement strand
CATCATAATTTTTCATTGTCTATAGAAAACAGTCTTTGTGAGGTAATGCTTATATATTCTCATTGATTTTAAAATTAGATGCTAAAATTAGATGCTTTCTGTGGAGAATGCTTTTAGTAATAGAACATGGACTTATTATATATGAAGAAGGGCAAAATTCAGTAAGTTCATAAATGAAATATAGTAAAAAAGGGGCAATTTTTTAGTGTTTATGTGAGGGACCTGAATGAATCAGCAAGAGATAGCTTATGGATGTCAAAACTAGGAGCAGAGTATAGTACAACGTAGGAAAATGGAGATGCAAGTTTTCCTTTCACAAGTATATATATGTATGATATATTTTGGAATAGTCATTGTTATACTGCCTAAGTCCAGTAACTTAGTTGTCTATTTCCTGCATTCCCTAAGTCAGGTCAACCTTCAGGTTGCACATCACATGGAGAGACTCCTGGCTACATAAGTTTGGAAAGGAGCCATTGGTGCTTAAAGCTGTTATTATTATCTACTCTGTCATTAGTTAAATGTCTCTGAACCTTTAAGAACTGACCCAAGGACCAGGGAAACAGTTGACCCTATGCATAAAAGTAATACTCCAGAAGATTTTGAAATTCGGTATTCATGGAATTACTAAATATATTCAGTTTTACTTGTGTGAAACTTATTGCATCCCTTCTTTATTTTCCCACTTTCTCATTGTTCTGCTTCTTTTGCTTTATGCATTAATGTGTTATCTGTCCAGCTTTGACATTTCTGTTTATAAAATAAACATTTTAATTTAAATAAGGATTATTGATCTACAAGTCTCAAGTCATCAGTCAAAGATCCTGAATTACAATGCAGCTATGCAGACCTAGGCCTCTTCCCTATCTTCACTCTTTTCCATAGTAGTACTATCTGGGTTTCTGTAGTTAAGATAGAGACCATTGTTCATCAAAATTCCCTAGTATTTGATTGACCACAACGTGTTCACCATGCTATGGTAGTCCAGTAAAGTGAAGTGAAGTGAAGTCTTTCAGTTGTGTCTGACTCTTTGTGACCCCATGGACTGTAGCCTACCAGATTCCTCCATCCATGGGATTTTCCAGGCAAAAGTACTGAAGTGAGTTACCATTTCCTTCTCCAGGGGATCTTTCTGATTCAGAGACTGAACCCTCATCTCCCAAATGGCAGGCAGACATTTTACTGTCTGAGCCACCAGGGAAGTCCAGTCCAGTAAGGTCTGTATCAAAATTGACCTAGAGAGGATTTTACCAGATTTTGCAAAGCCTAACATCACTATAACTCCTATTGTTCCTATAATTATTTATTTATTTTTCCTTGCAAACAACAGTGTTGGCCTCAGGAAATGTGTTCGTAAGTTTAGTAGAGATAGGAGGGACTGAGAGCACCTTTCTTAGCAAGGCACAACTTGTTGCTAAATCTTTATTTATTTGTCCTAAGAAATCCTATCTCTCTTATAAGTTGTGATTTGGTGACCTTCAAGAGTTGCTTATGAACACTGAAGAATGTAGATTTTACTGGGACATATAAGGCTTCAGGCCAACCTTCAAAAAATAGAAAATGTATATCTTTCAACTTTTATAATTTTGGGGAGAGGCTTTTTTTCACTTGGAAGCATATTTCTTTAACAGAAGCTGTCTTCATTTCTAGAAAATTATTATACTATTTCAATAACCAATTTTTATATTTTAGTTTATATTTAAATCATTACTAACTTTTGCATCAAAAACCAGATTATAACTAGTGATCCATGATTCATTCAGTGCGTGCTACGCTAATTTGCTTCACTCTTGTCTGATTCTTTTTGACCCCAAGGACTGCAGCCTACCAGGCCCCTCTGAAGAGTCATGAGATTCTCCAGGCAAGAAAACTGCAGTGGGTTGCCATTCCTTCTTCGGGGGAACTTCCTGATCCAGGGATCGAAACTGAGTCTCTTACATCTCCTGCATTTGGCAGATACGTTCTTTTCCACTAGCGTATGCCTCCTTTCCTGCTGTCTCTCATCTATGTTGCTTTTAAAAGACATACATCCTGTGTGTGACCTTACCTTGTATAAATTTCTAAAATTAATAAGAACTGGATAGACATAGTTACAAATGGATTTGAGGGTTTTCCTCTTCCCATGCTTAGAGAGCTGGCAAGTAAATCTTTATTTTTTGAATATTTTATTTACTTAGAACTCAAAAATGGAAATGAAAACCAAGCAAGTTATTTGGCTTTATTTCTTAAAGAAATGCAAGAGAGTGGGGAAAATGTATGTTTTGGATAAATGCTCAAGAAATAAAAGTAAAACATCATTCAGAAAGTGAGTTTCTTGAATGATTACATGTTTGTTGAAAATAGTTTATTTGTGTGGATTAAAAGTAAATTTGGTGTTTGAATGATCAGTTGCATTATATGTATATAGTAGAAGAGAAGTGAAAGGCAGAGGAGAAAGGGTAAGATATACCCAAGTGAATGCAGATTTCTGGAGAATATCTAGGAGAGATAAGAAGGGCTTCTTAAATGAACTATCCAAAAAAATAAAGGAAATCAATAGAATAGGAAAGACTAGAGATCTCTTCAAGGAACTGGAGATATCTATGGAATACTTCTTGCAAGGATGGGCATGATAAAGGACAGAAATTGTAAGGCTATAACAGAAGCAGAAGAGATTAAGAAACAGTGGAAAGAATACACAGAACTATACAAAAAAAAAAAAAAATTAATGACCCGGGTAAACCATTATAGAGTAGTCACTCACTTAGAGTCAGACATCCTTTAATGTAAAGTCAAGCAGGCCTCTGTTAACATTACTATAAACAAGGCGAGTGGAGAAAAAGAATTTCAGCTGAGCTATTTAAAATCAGAAAAGATGATGCTAAAAAGTGCTTCACTAAATATGCCAGCAAATTTGGGAAACTCAACAGTGACCACAAGACAGGAAAGGTTCAGTTTTCTTTCCAATCCCAAAGAAAGGCAATGCCAAGGATTGCTCAAACTACTACACAATTGCACTCATTTCACATGATAGCAAGGTCAAGATCAAAATCATTAAGTTTCAGCAGGATGGAACCGAGAATTACAGATGTATAAGCAGGGTTTAGAAAAGGCAGAGGAAGCAGAGGTCAAATTGCCATCTGTTGGATCTTAGAGAAAGCAAGGGAGTTCCAGGAAAACATTTACTTCTTCTTCATTGACTGTGTTAAAGCCTTTGAGTGTGTGGATCAAAACAAGTTGTGGTAAATTCTTAAAGATATGGTAATACCAGACCACTGTACCTGTATCCTGAGAAATCTGTGTGCAGGTCAAGAAGCAGCAGGTACAACTGGACATGGGGGAAAAAAAAAAAAGACTAGTTCAAAATTGTAAAAAGGAGTATATCAAGGCTATATATTGCAACCCTGCTTATGTAACTTCTATGAAGAATACATCTTATGAGTGCCGTGTTGGATGAATCGGACACTGGGATCAAGATTCCTGGGAGAAATATCAGCATACTCAGATATTCAGATGATACCACTCTAGAGGCAGAAAGTGAAGAGAGGTTAAAGAGCCTCTTGGTGAAGGTAAAATAGGAGAATGAAAAGCTGGTTTAAAACTCAACATTCAAAAAACTAAGATCATGGCATCCAGTCCCATCACTTCATAGCAAATAGAAGAGGGCAAAGTGGAACCTGTGACAGATTTTCTTTTCTTCATTTCCAGAATTACTGAAGATAGTGACTGCTGCTGCTGCTGCTAAGTCACTTCAGTCATGTTCAACTCTGTGCGACCCCATAGATGGCAGCCCACCAGGCTCCCCCGTCCCTGGGATTCTCCAGGCAAGAACACTGGAGTGGGCTGCCATTTCCTTCTCCAATGCATGAAAGTGAAAAGTGAAAGTGAAGTCACTCAGTCATGTCTGACTCTTAGTGACCCCATGGGCTGCAGCCTACCAGGCTCCTCATCCATGGGATTTTCAAGGTAAGAGTACTGGAGTGGGGTGCCTTTGCCTTCTCTGACAGATAGTGGCTGCAGCTCAGAAATTAAGAGACACTTAACATGCAGCAGTCCATGAGGTTGCAAAGAGCTGGACAAGACTGAGTGACTGAACAACAACAACTCCTTGGAAGGAAAGATATGACAAACCTAAACAGTGTATTAAAAAGCAGAGATATCACTTTGCTGACAAGTGTCCATATAGTCAAAGCTATACTTTTTCCTGTAGTCATATACAGATGTGAGAGTAAGACCATTAAGAATGCTGAACACCAAAGAACTGATGTTTTCGAACTGTGGTGCTGGAGAAGACTCTTGAGAATCTCTTGGATAGTGAGGAGATCAAACCAGTAAATCCTGAAGGAAATCAACCCTGAATATTCACTGGAAGGACTCTTACTGAAGCTCTAATACTTTGATCACCTGATGTGAAAAGCTGACTCATGGAAAAGCTTCTGAAGTTGGGAAAGACTGAAGGCAAAAGGAGAAGGGGACAGTAGAGGATGATATGGTTAGATAACATCATGGACTCAGTGGACATACATTGAACATTCTCCAGAAGATAGTGAAGGACAGAGAAGCCTGGCGTGATATAACATAGCCCATGGTGTAAGGTAGTCAGACATGACTTAGTACCTGAACAACAAAAACAAATCAACTATGAAACAGAAGTAAATAAACAATAAGATAAAGGCGTTGGCAACCCACTCCAGTATTCTTGCCTGGAGAATCTCATGGACAGAGACGCCTGGCAGGCTACAGTCCTTGAGATCTCAAAGAGCTGGACGTGACTGAAGTGACTTATTTAGCAAGCAAGCAAAGACTTTGAGGTCAATATACTATTCTGCCTTGCTTTCCAGCCGACTTTATAAAGACTTGATTTTACTGAGATTATCCAGATATCATTTGAAATAATCATACCAGAGGTTTTATTTCCGGGTTATTATGATCAGACTTGGTGAACAAAATCAAAAGCCTATTACATTATATGGAATGGTGATAAATCTTGTCAGAGTTTATTGTTTTGCTCTATAAATTAAGTGCTTACTTGATCTGATAAGTGGACAAATCCTCAATAGAGATAATACTACAGCCTTAATTTTTTGACTTGATAATATTAATATTCTAAGGACTGCTACATTACTTTGAATTGAGGGACAATACCAGGTTACAGTTTTTGTCCAGAAGTTAAAGAATGGGTGAATATTCATTAGGGAAACCATCACAAAGAACTGGTTTCCAAAAACAGAATGAAATAAATGAAAGGATACTAAGGCCAATGATGAATGTAATATTCACAATTTATTTAGAAAGGTTACCTTTTATTATCTTAGCCAAATCCTTGTAAACTTGCAGTCTAGGGTGTTCTGATATTATTTTCATCAGATGTCTTCACAGCAAAGGAAAATAAAGGATTACTATCAGTTCGATGGCAATCCACTCCAGTATTCTTGCCTGGAAAATCCCAGGAGAAGCCTAGCAGGTAACAATCCACAGGTTCACAAAGAGTCGGACACGACTGAATGACTTCACCTTATCAGTTCAGTTCCGTTCAGTCTCTCAGTCACGTTCAACTCTTTCCAACCCCATGAATCGCAGCACACAAGGCCTCCCTGTCTATCACCAACTCCTGGAGTTCACTCAAACTCATGTCACTCGAATTGGTGAAGCCATCCAGCCATCTCATCCTCCATTGCCCCCTTCTGCTCCTGCCCCCAAATCCCTCCCAGCATCAGAGTGTTTTCCAATGAGTCACCTCTTCACATGAGGTGGCCAAAGTACTGGAGTTTCAGCTTTAGCACCAAATGGACTGGCTGGATCTCCTTGCAGTCCAAGGGACTCTCAGGAATCTTCTCCAACACCAGAGTTCAAAAGAATCAATTATTTGGTTCTCAGCTTTCTTCACAGTTCAACTCTCACATCCGTACATAATCACTGCAAAAACCACAGCCTTGACTAGATGGACCTTACTTGGCAAAGTAATGTCTTTGCTTTTCAATATGCTATCTAGATTGGTCATAACTTTCCTTCCAAGGAGTAAGCGTCTTTTAATTTCATGGCCACAATCACCATCTGCAGTGATTTTGAGCCCCCCAAAATAAAGTCTGACACTGTTTCTCCATGTATTTCCCATGAAGTGATGGGACCAGATGCTATATTTGGGGGTAAATCCCAGTGTTAACAGTCTAGAGAGCTAAATTTAACCTAATAGGACAAATACTAGTTAGGGTTTCATAGAATATGCGGTGTCAAAAATGTATGAATAGAGGAACATTCATCTAGAAGTAACATTTAATAGCAGAAATACGTTTATCCTAGGAATACAAAAAATAAAAAACATTTTTTAAACACCAAACAAATATATCAGAAGCTATAATGTTTAAGTTACTTTCTTAGGTGATGCATGCTCATTGCCCAGTTATGTCTGGTTCTTTGAACTGTAGCTCGCCAGGGTCCTCTGTTCTTGGTATTATTCCAGCAAGAATACTGGAGTGAGTTTTCCTTTCCTCTTCCAGTGCATCTTCTCTACCCAAGTGTTGAACTCACAGTTGCCTGGGGCTCCTGCATTGGCAGGCAACTTTTTAACCACTTAACCATACAGAAAGCTCTAGGTGGTAGGGGAGATTTAAATAAAGAAAACAAATATTAAAAGCCTATAAACTTTAGGATAGTTGGTTTAGAGATTCAAAACACAAATGTATAGAAACTAAATATAAATAGTAGAACCTTCATCAGAAGGTACTACATAGATAATTATCTTGACTTCATAAAAGAAAAAAACTCAGATGCTCACATACAAGGGAAAGCAAAGTGTTATACTAAATGAAAAATGTTTTTGGCATCAACATTACAAGCGAAAATAATCCTCCTGCTAGCAGCTATCATTTTAGACGTTTAACTGTAATCAACTTTTCACAATATTCTCAGACTTTAACAAAAGACGCTTTACAATAGCATGTCACCCTTCTACATTATATGACATTCATCTTCCTTAATAAAACTTTGTTCTATTCATATTCATATTTCAGTGATGAAACTAGGCATTCATGTAAATTAAATACTTTTATTTAAATTGTCATCTAGAAGTTAATCTGTTTTAATGAATATCATTATAGAATGTCCTTTCCTGTCCTCTCCACAATGAAATTATATCTGTAAGAGAAAGAAAAATAAACTGGAAATTCAGAGACACAGTTCAGCTTTCCCCTGAAAATTGGTTTGCAGCTGGGAATTTTAAATGCCAGATAGAAACACCACAGAGAATAAAGACAGCATGTGAAAAAAATATCTAAAAAGAAGTATAACATTGGTGTATCTGGCTCAGATGGTTAAGCGTCTGTCTACAATGAGGGAGACCCAGGTTCAGTCCCTGTGTCGGGAAGATCCCCTGGAGAAGGAAATGGCAATCCATTCCAGTAATCTTGCCTGGAAAATCCCATGGACAGAGGAGTCTAGTAGGCTACAGCCCATGGGGTCGCAAAGAGTCAGACACGACTGAGCGACTTCACATTCACATATCATATGACAGAAAGCAAAAGTTTCTTTTCTTTTTATTTGGCTTGGGGACAACTTGTAGCATTAGTCTCCCAAGGAAAAGAATCTAAATGAAAAGCAGTTCTGCAAGGAATACTGATAACTATATACTGAGGTGTAGAGGTAACTTGGAAATGCTGCGTTTAGCAGCGAGCAGTTGCTTTGAAACAGTATCTTGACCACATTCAAACTTTGCGATTTCTAAATTGCAAGATATTGCCTAGTCCTAAGCGATCTCATGACCTGAGCCACAGTCAGCTCTTGGTTTTGTTTTTGTTGAATGAGTACAGCTTCTCCATCTTTGGCTGCATAGCATATAATCAACCTGATTTCAGTGTTGACCATCAGGTGATGTCCATGTATAGAGTCTTTTCTTGTGTTGTTGGAAGAAGGTGTTTGGTATGACCAGTGCATTTTCTTGGCAAAACTCTTCAGGAGTTGTTTTCCCTTCTAAATTTAAGTGTCTCAATAAATTAGGCTAAAATACTGTCCCTGTGAATATACAGTAATTGTGAATGTGACATGGTAACTTGGAAATATTGCATTTTTCTTTTTTAGATTTGGTAGTCAGTCTATTCTCCTAATCAATGAAGCTGTATCACACAGACATTAAGTGGACACATTTTGTAGTCAGTCTTATCAATGATTAAATAACTGATACAAGCTGTGTGTTCTTAGGAAAATTAAAAAAATTTCTTGAACTCGTGTTGCCTACACTTTAACAATTTTCAAGGAATTTTGAGAATTAAAAATGATGATGTATTAGAATCATGGCACAGAATAAAAATGTAACAAATGTAGCTATGATTATTACTTGGCCATGCATTTAAGTCCATTCTGCTAGCTCTTACATGATGATTCAGTAGCCATGACACTGAGAAGTGAAGTAATGGTATATTCTGTCATATGCAAACACATAAAGGAGACCACAGACTCATATTTTTTCCAAGACACAAACTTATGGAGCTTATATCCATCATAATCTCATGGCAAGCATGTTTAAACTACACTCTGACCTGAATATTTTTACTAGAAAAATCACTCAACTTAACTCTTTAGTTTCCTCATTAATTCACAGTCTAACATGCCATGCCACAGATATTTACTTAGAAATTACTACCTATATTTGAAAACAAATACAAACAAATAAACTAGATAAGGAGCTGAATTTATAATACAGTATACACTTCTTTTATTAAACTGAGTTAGTTATTAGAATTATGTTATTTGCTTCAGTTTCCACTTTAAATCCTCAATGCAGTTTTCCAAATGTAACACCTGTTTTTTGGAAGAAAAAAAAAATTCCAAGTTGCATATCCCAATTTTCTACTTTTAACAATATATATATGAGACTATATAGGGATTTGAATGAAATAATTCTTTAAAGAACAACAGATGAAATACCTGAGTGATTATCAGATAGGGAAATATAAATCAATAAAAATATAATTTATACATTAAAAATCTTTGGGAATTGTTTGGGGGCAGTGTAGCATTAGAAACCAACCTCAGAAACATCCTAGATGGTTGTTATTTACCAAATTTTTATGGCCAGTTCTAGACCCTCATATCAGGATACCTTTTGTATGTATAAGACTTTATACTTAGAAGAAGAAACTGGAGAAGTTCTTACATGCTAATTCTGGAATATTCATATTTTATGGTAAGTGAGAAAAATTTTCTCAGTCTACCTTCAATTTCTTGGTTTTATTTGATTCTTTTAAAATTTAAGTATATTTGACTTTTAATATTGTGTTAGTTTTAGATATATAGCA
Organism: Madoqua kirkii; assembly: GCA_006408675.1. Classification (NCBI taxonomy): domain Eukaryota; kingdom Metazoa; phylum Chordata; class Mammalia; order Artiodactyla; family Bovidae; genus Madoqua; species Madoqua kirkii. Next base: position 3,477 of record SJYC01107776.1, on the reverse strand, counting down.
TAGTGATTGTTATTTTTGTTATATTCCATTATGATTTATTAGAGACTTCTGAATATACTTCTCGAAACAATTAATCCTTGTTACTTTTGTATTTATTTTATGTGGTTTGTATCAGTCAAGCTCATACTCCTAATTTGTTCCTCCTCTCTTTCCCCTTTGGAAACTATAAATTTTCTGTATCTGTATCTGTGAGTCTGTTTCTGTTTTTATATAGATTCATTACCATTATTTGTTAATTTCCACATGTGACTGATATCACTGTATTTGTCATTTTCCATCTTACAAAGTATAATATTGTCTAGGTCCATCTACGTTGCGGCAATGATAATATTTCATTCTTTCTATGGCTGAGTAATATTTTATTGTGTATATGTAGTATATGTGTATATCAAATCTTCTTAAGCCATTTGTCTGTTGATGGGCACTAGGTTGTTTCTATGTCTTGGTTATATGAGAAGTGTTGATGAACAATGGGACGTATGAATTTTTTCAAATAAGAATTTTTGTTTTCTTCTGAATATATACCTAGCAATGGGATTGCTAAATTGTACGCTAGCTCTAGTTTTAGGGTACAGAGTTTTGTTTCCTCCACACCCTTTCCAGTATCTATTAGTTATAGACTTTTTGATAATAGCCATTCTTATACATTTAGTGTGAGGTGATACCTCATTGTGGTTTTTATTTGCATATATCTAAAATCATTAGTGATACTGAGCATCTTTTCATGTACCTGGTGACCATCTGTATGTCTTCATGGAAAAATATCTGTTTAGGTCTTCTGTCCATTATATTTGTATCGAGTCGTTTGCTTATTTGATACTGAATTGTATGAGATGTTTGTGTATTTTGGATATTACTCTTGTTGGTACTATTGTTTGCAAATATTTTCTTGCATTGCATAGGTTGTCTTTTCATTCTGTCAATGGTTCTCTTTCCCATACAAAAGCTATTATGTTTAATTAGGTCTGTCTTATTTCTTGTTATTCTTGTTTTTATTTATTTATTTTGCTCTAGGGGACTGATCCAAGCTTATATAGCTATGATTTATCTCAAACAGTGTTCTGTGTTCTCCTCTGGAAGTTTTATGTTTTCTGTTCTTACATTTAGGTCTTTAAGCCATTTTGAGTTTATTTTTTTATATGGTGTAAGGGACCATCTGCGAGACTGTCTTTACTGTGTTGTGTACTCCTGCCTCCTTTGACATAAATTAATTGACCATGGGTGTGTGGATTTACTTCTGGCCTATCTATATATTGTTTCATTGATCTATGGGCCTGTTTTTGTGCTGATATCATGCTCTTTTGATTATGTAACTTTGTAATACAATCCAAAGACTAGGAGGGTTATACTGTTCTTTTTTTCTCAAGATTTGCTTTGGCAATTCTGGGTCTTTTGCAGTTTCAGATTAATATAAGGATTATCATTTTAATTCTGTGGAAAATGTCCTGGGTATTTTGATAGGGACTGCGTTAAATCTGTAGATTGCTGAAATGAGTAGTATGGACATTTTAACAATATTAGTTCTTTCAGCCCAAGAGAATGGATTCTGTTTATTTCTTTGCGTCATCTTCAGTTTCCTTTATTGATATTTTTAGTTTTCAGATTATAGGTTTTAACCTCCTTGTCAAAGTATTATTCTTAGGTTTTATTCTTTCAGATGTAATTTTAAATGAGATTTTTTTTCTTTGTAAGTTTCTCTTTAGATGTCTTATAATTAATGCATAGAAACAACAGATTTCTGTGTATTATTCTTCTAATACTGCAACATTACTGAATTAATTTATCAGTTCTAACAGTTTTGGGATAAAGACTTTAGGCTTCTCTATCATGCCATCTACAGATAGTGACAGTTCTACCTCTTCTTTTCCAATTTGGGTACTTTTACTTTATTTTCCTTGCCTGATTCTTGTTGCTAGGATAAACTTGTAATCATCACTATAGCTAGCTATTTCAGTATAATTTGGTTATTATAATTTTAGATTATAAATTTCCATCTGGTTTTTTTCTATATCTTTTATTTCTTTATAGATAATCACTATTTTTCTGTTGAAAGAGTGTTCATGATAGCTTGTTGGAATAAAGTCTTTGTCAGGTAATATCATGCCATCTTAACGTGGGCTCTTATGATTGTGTACTCTTATGTGAATGAAGATTTTTCTTGGATATGTATATGTTGAATATTCTGAATTATATTTGGAAGTTTCTAATATTATAAGATATTGACATTTAAAACCTGTGGAATAGCCTGTAATAAAACATAATGAAAAATTATATTTGTGTGTGTGTGTGTGTACACATCACTTAGCTATTTATATATATATAAATCATTTTGTTGTACAGCAGAAATTAACAACATTGTAAGTCAACTATACCTGGTAAAATTTAAAAATCAATAAACAAGCCTGTGGAGGATGTTGATATCTTTTTTTTTTTGTATCAGACAATTAAACTGCCTATCAATTCAGTTCAGTTACTCAGTCATGTCTGACTCTTCGTGACCCCATGAACTGCAGCATGCCAGGCCTCCCTGTCCTGCAATGTGAAGTCAAGTGGGCCTTGGAAAACATCACTACAAACAAAGCTAGTGGAGGTGATGGAATTCCAGCTGAGCTATTGCAAATCCTGAAAGATGATGCTGTAAAAGTGCTTCATTCAATATGCCATCAAATTTGGAAAACGCAGGAGTGGCCACAGGACTGGAAAAGGTCAGTTTTTCATTCCAGTTCCGAAGAAAGATAATGCCAGAGAATGCTCAAACTATGGCACAATTGCACTCATCTCACATGCTAGTAAAGTAATGCTCAAAATTCTCCAAGCCAGGCTTCAGCAATACGTGAACCATGAACTTCCTGATGTTCAAGACAGTTTTAGAAAAGGCAGAGGAACCAGAGATCTAATGGCCAACATCCACTGGATCATGGAAAAAGCAAGAGAGTTCCAGAAAAACATCTATTTCTGCTTTATTGACTATGCCAAAGCCTTTGACTGTGTGGATCACAATAAACCTGGCTATATCAAGGTATTAAGTAACACTGACTTTCTGTGGGCTGTAGCTCCAATGACAGTTCAGTTTTCAGTGCTCCTTGGACATAGTGATTTTATAACAGCTTTTAAAAATATTAAAAATACAAATATCAAGTACAAATTTGCATTAAGTGATACTTGAACACATATAAGATCACTTCAATCAAGTCACAAGTGATGGTATAGATATTGGCAATTAGAGTAATGAAGTTAAAAAAAAAAACAGAAAAAAGTAATAGTTTTTATCATGATACAAAACATGACAAAGGTAATAGTCCAGTACAATAGAAAAATATTAATAATTTGACATAAAATGATAGGACAAATGGAACAATTAATTTTGATAAAATAGAGATATTAAGAGAATTCTGATATCTAATTATTCATGGATATAATTACGTAATTCATATTCTTAGTAGAATGTGTGGTCACTGTATAACACAATTCAAAATA
>SJYC01107772.1:0-11186 GCA_006408675.1 Madoqua kirkii | reverse complement strand
TATGTTGATTTTTAGTCTCTTAAACAATTGCTACATTTTTTCCTATATATTATAATCTTCATTTATGCCACATGATATACTTAAAAGACACAATTTTCTGCCAGGCAGCTAGAATGAGATCTGAGTCAATCTAATATGCAGTTAATGAGTATCTAGGCTTTGTTGCAGTTTTAGTGTGGTGCAATTCTCTTCAAATGTTTGAAGAAGGAATCAGGTCTGTCCCTTTGATTAGATCAAATTAAGCAGTAGTAAAATACTGGAGGGGCTTTCACAATGGCTCAGTAGTAAAGAATCTGCCTACAGTGCAGGAGATGCAAGAGATATGGGTTTGATAGGAGGAACCCTTGGGGGAGAAAATGGCTGTCCACCCCGGTATTCTTGCCTAAAATAATCTCATGGACAGAGGAGCCTGGTGGGCTACCGTCCAAAGAACAGGACACGACTGAGTGACTGAGCATGAGCAAGAGCAAAATATTGGAGACCTTGGTATTTTTCATAGCTGAGATGCTAACTTCCAGAACTGAAGGAGGTTACTTTCTGCTTTATAGCCCAGTTACCAGATTTTTCGGTCACTGGAAGTTACTTTTACTGTCTTCTTCCTTCTTTTTTATTCTTCTAAGGCATTTCCTTCAGTTCTCATGTTCCTCTCTTAGTATTTCAAAGGCTTTGGTCATGTATTCTTCATATATATAATTTATTGAAGGATTCTCCAGCCTCATTGTCAGTTATAGTTATTTCAAGTTGGAAGGGCCTCTGATGAATTATTTTCAGCTTTTTTTTTAACCTTGCTTTTGCCTTCTGATGGAGTAGTATGCTTGTGAAAAGCTTGTGCAACCTCATAGAGATATATTGCAGCTGTTATTTTTAAAGTTGGCAGGAGGATACAAGTACATTTTATTAGTGAAGTTCCTTGGAAGTCTAATCTGTCATGGTGGTTCATGATAGTTTAGAATAAAAAATTAAGTTCAAAGTTCCTTAACCATTTTGGTGACTTTGCCATGCCTTGTTCAATGCAGATTTATCTTCCTTACAAATGTCAACTTAAAAAAAAAAAAGTCAAAACCGAAAAGTTGAGAGTTGTATCTTATTTTCATATTATAATACAGGAAACATGAGGAACATGGATGCTAAATGGAGATAGCAAACAGCTAGGATTTGAACTAAAGGTTTTCTGATGAAACATCCCAAATTATTAAGTACTAAAATACTGTGCTTCTTCTCTATCCTTCTCAGGAAAAAAAAAAAAAAGTGCTTCTGTAGTTTGTGTTCATTTTCTTTCTTTATTCTTTTTTTTTTTTTTTGCAAGAGAAAGTAGGACTCTAGGTTAATAATTCATCATTAAATTTGTAAGAGTACATAACAATAACAATATACTTCTACTCATAGGTTAAAGTGTCTACCTCCAATGCAGGAGACCTGAGTTTGATCCCTGGGTTGAGAAGATCTTCTGGAGAAGGAAATGGCAATCCACTCCAGTATTTTTGCCTGGAGAATTCCATAGACGGAGAAGCCTGATAGGCTACAGCCCACGGGGCCACAAACAGTTGGACACGACTGAACGACTTCACTTCAGTTTCTATCTTCTGTGTACCAAGAAGGGCATCCTTCATAGCTCCATCGGTAAAGAATCTGCGTGCAATGCAAGAGATCTGGGTTTCATTCCTGGTTTGGGAAGATCCTCTGGAGAAGGAAATGACTCTTTAAAGGAATCATATGGCATCACTGAGATTGAAAACTAACAACCAAAATATTCTAAAACTCTTGAGGGATCAAATTGAAATCATAATCTGGGAATCTGTAATCATTCTAATTACATTTTGATGCTGTAACTCCCCTTTCCTCCACAAAGTGAGACAAAAGAAACTAGAAAAATATCACAGAATGAAGACTGAACTTCAATAATTAGATTTCAGCTTCAATATTTAGAATTTCATAAAGTAAAATAAAACAGTAAGACCATGCTTGAAAGGACTTGTTGAAGATTATCTTTTTCCATTCTCTTTATGATTCCATTGAGTCAGAAGGTAGAGGAGGTAGCAGTAGATTTAACCAGCTTCCAGCAAAAATACACTTAGTTGTAGTAGATGGACTTTATTACCTCTTAACTGAATAAAGTCTTTTTTCTTTTCTTTTGGTACTATAAGGGGAGAGGAAATAGTATGAGGGAAATACATGATATTTCTGCTAATTTGGAATGGAAAAATGGAGGATTTTCATCTAACATTGTAAACGCTTCTGACTCATAGTGAGGTTCTATTTTTTTTATAGCTCTTATCTCTACCGTATTTGTCACTATTTTAGAATAAATGTATCTTTCTCAAACTGATTATAGACAGCTTTAAAGAAGCAAGCTTGTCTTTTCTGTTCACCTTTGTATCTTGCATATGATAGATATTAAAATATGATTGCTGAATGAATGATGAGTACAAATAACTTAGTGTATTACTTTGCACATAATTATAATGTTAAGTAAATTTAAATAATGCTAAATTATTTTTCTTATAATAGCGAAAGATTACCTTTGGAATGTAAACTTTCAGCAATCAATTGAAAAGCATAGCATGCTGTAGAATGGAGGGGTTTATGGTTTGAAATTTTTAATTTAATGTACAAAAATAAGTCACAGTAAGAAGGAGGAGCCTTTGAGATTGTTTATTGCTGGTAGCTTCAATAAACTTCAATTCATTTGTAGGGGGAAAAGAGCAAAAACCCAATTGTAAAATTCTCAGTGTAGAATTTTGCTTTACATACGTATTTCCTATCAAAATTTAGGACTGTGTCTGAAATAGAGAAGGTACTTAGTGGATGTTTACTGAGTGAGGAACTGCAGGTGTATTCATTCTATGCACAAATGGTTGTGGTAGGTAACATAAAGAACAGGAAGCAATTTGAACACACTTATCATGAAATCTAAGTGTCATTACCTGTAGTTATATTCCTAAAAGGAAGAGATAATCTCTTAAACTATCATAAGCATCTTTCATGGTCATACACTAGGCCCCTCCCAACCTTCTAACATCACCCTGTTGGTATCCTTAAAGTCAGTAAATCATCAAAAATGGATTTGAGGATGCAGTCTAGTTTGGGTCATTTCACTGTAATTGTGAGTCTGAAACAAACAAGACACCAATACCAAATGTTCACAAGATCCAGAATATCACTATGCATCTCATTTAAGATTCTCTTTTACCCTGGGTGTTTAATCTGGAGGTTAAAATTGGCAATGTGTACTTCTGCTAATTGATACGCCAGAGGTTTGCAAATCTCAAACAGTATCATTAAGAATTTCCTGCCAGCAGCTCATGGCATGATCATTAGCAACAATGGACTTCACACTGGTGAGCTCTGACAGCAGTTGTCAGATTGTGCCAGTATTTCCATTCAGAATCCCTTGTCTCCTGTTGAGTGCGCAGAGTTGGACAGAATGCAAGAGGAAGGTGTCAGTGTTCAAGTGATACCACTGGGCAGTATGTCAACTGATGGCATTTTTTCTGCCTACACTGAAAGAGCTCAGTGGGAGATGAAGTCCACATACTACCAAAAGCAATTAAGATAACAATTATCGTGTTTCCTGTTTTTTCACCTGTATCCAGTTAGAACAGGCATGCTTAAAAAAAAGCCTAAAAGCAGTCTGCGTTGCTCTGCACACTTGGGCAGATTGTGTGAAAGCTTCTTGGAAGAGTTTTATTTGGTCATTTTTTTTAATTCTTAAGGAACAGAGTTATCCAATTAGAATATTTATAAATAGAAGCAATTTTACAGAGTTTAGAGATATTGACTAGTCTTTAATGGTCTTTCTTGGCTGGTAGTTTATGGAATATTTTTTGAAATACAGTTTGGTTTTTATGTGAAGTACTCATTTAGCTAAAATTTTATCTCAGCTTCTCAATCTTGCAGTTATTAATATGAACTACAAATATTGACCATTCTGCTCCATGTTCATTTGATTTGCATGATATTCAGCAGATTGGTGGGGGACGGGATTCCTCAATCCAAGTGAATGTACTGATGTAGAGGCACTGGCTAATAAGAGCCATATTTTTCTTCCAATAACATTTACTTATACTTTTTTTTATACCTCTAAAATGGAAACACTTTAACACGTCATTTTCTAATTCATACTGATACTGAATTCATGAAAAAAGAGCTATGTGAAAGTCCTTTCTATTACATATGGAGAACATTTAAGTATGTAAAACTCGGTTTTATTGTTTTCAAAATTATGCAGATTGTGCATTCTTCATGGCCATCCTGCAATTTCTTATCCTAACTATTGTCATCTTTATTTGAATACAAGTCTTTCTTGTTTGTGTTTGCTTTTCTTTTTCTTTCTTTCTTTCTGTTTTATTTTTTTTTTTATATCCATCAGTCTCTGCAGAACTCCATGGTTCTGAAGTACAAGCCACAGTGCACTTAAATAGAGGAATATATGATTGGGGGAAAATCATTTATATGGATTGTCCAGACTATCTTGCTGAGTTCAATTTCACAAGCTATTAAAGTTTTGAAAGGAAATGATTAATTTGGCTGTCATATTCTAGAAAGGGGGACAAAATGTCAGAAAATAATGTTCAGTTGCTTTGGAAGAGACAGCTTGGTGTAAGATGCATTTATATTATTATAGATTGAGGAGATACATTCCAAGAAAGAGGTGAAACATTATCTTTAAAGTCATTATATTTATTAATTTCAGAAACTTCATTTTTGTCCTTGGGGAAGTACCAGGACAAATTAGAGAAAGAAATGTAGACGGCAGAGAGAGCATTATAAAACTCAGCAATATACAAGAACATGTAGGACATGTGGAATGAGATGCATGTGTAAGATAGGTAGAATAGGGAAAAGGAGTTCAAAGATGGTGGTGGCTAGAGATAAGGAAGGGAAAAGCCTGTGAAAATAGAACACAAGAAGGTCCGAGGACCGGAGTGAGGACCTCAGATAAAACAAATAACACTCCTGGCTGGCCCAATTTACATAGGACAGGCCCAGGGAGATAAAAGCATATAAATAGAGGAGCCAAAGCTGGCTTTCTCTCTTTCTCCCCCACGCACTGGGGCACTCTTCTCCTCGTGTCTTTGGATCAACGTGCCCTCTCTCTCTGAAGATGGATTTTCCTGCTATCTTCTAAATAAAATAGAACTGTAACACTGAGCTGTAACACTGACTTGTCTAAGAGCTGCAACATGGTCTATCCAAGACCTGAGAGCTGTGACACGCTGAGGGGGCTTTAATGTCCATCACTCCAAATCTTTGATGTGACGAGACAAAGAACTGGGGAACATACACTTTTGTGACACATGTAACTAAAGAGACTAATAAAGCATTATAGAATTAGTGTCTGGGATTCTAAAACATAGAAGGATATGCTGTTGGATGCATTCAAAGACCACAAGTTGAATTTTAAATGTAACAACTGTTGCAGGAAGGGGGATCCCTTCCAGGACCCGAAACTGGGCTCTTGTCTAACATTCAGAAATGAATTGTTCAAGGAGACACATGTGCTGACAAAGCAAGAGATTTTATTGGGAAAGGACACGCAGGTGGAGAGCAGTAGGGTAAGGGAACCCAGGAGAACTGTTCTGCCGTGTGGCTCACAGTCTTGGCTTTTATGGCGATGGGATTAGTTTCTGGGTGGTCTTTGGCCAATCATTCTAATTCAGAGTTTTTCCTGGTGGCACACGCATTGCTCAGCCAAGATGGATGCTAGTGAGAGGGATTCTGGGAAGTGGATGGACACCGGGTGTCTCCTTTTGACCTTTCCAGAACTCTTCCAGTTGGTGGTGGCTTATTAGTTCTGTATTCCTTATCAGGATCTCCTTTCATAAACCAATTCATGCAAATGGTTACTAAGGTGCCTGGCCAGGGTAGATCAGTGTACTTTCCCTAACACAACCACATAAGAATAGCAAATAACCAGGATTTGGCTAGCTACTTAGAACTAGTAATAATTATTTAAAAAAATGAAAAGAACTATATATTGTTAACTTTTGTTTTTATATTTGATTTTTAAAATTGACATATGTTTGCATGTCATAATATGTCCATGTATCCCACATATTAAAAACACTGTATTATTAATTTTGCAAGTTTATACAAATATTTCAGGGCTTCCCTGGTGACTCAGTGGTAATGAATCCACTTGTAAGGCAGAAGATGTGGGTTCAGTCACTGACTCAAGAAGATCCTTTTGTATAACATATATTGTAAAATTACTAATATATTACTTTACAGTAATGATTGACACTGGTTTATTTTCTTGCCCAAAACAAACAAACAAACACACAAAGTAAATTAGTTCAAACACAGGAAAGGTATGAAAGATCTTAAAGGAAAAGAAATACTGTCCCCTTAAGCTAAGTCATATCCTGATCCCATTTGCCTCCTCTGGTTGTTACCTAGTTGCCCTTTATACCCTTGATCTTTTTTTTTTTTTTTTCTCTGTCTAACCAGGTTTTTAAATATCAGAAGAGCTAGTAATGAGGAGCCAGTTTAAAGATACAGCATGCACTTTGAAATAAAGCAGATATGGCTTGAAATTCCAGCTGTGTCACTCTAGTTTATTGGTAAGGACTGAGTACTATCTCAGTGCCTCAGTTTCCTCAGCTATATTAAGAAGAATGAATATGTTATTTGGCACCTTGTAATGCCTCAGGAAACGTTACTTTCTTCTCCATTCCCCTAGAGCTAGATTCTGGCTATCTCTGACTGCTGCTCTCGTTGCTTTCCCTTAACCTAGAGGTAGGTTAGCTAGAATTCAGACCAGGGTAGAACTTCCTAATATATAGTCATTTTTTGGTGTGTGTTAATTGTATAGGGTGTTTTAGATCTTCATAAACAAGTGAAGTTCAGCTTCTTCACTATTGGTGGTTGGAGCACAGACTTGGATTACTGTAATGTTGAGTGGTTTGCCTCAAAAATGAACTAAGATCATTCTGTGATTTTGAGGTTGATCCATGAAGGAGATACTAATGAATAACTTCACCTAATTTTCTAAAAGCAAAACCTTATTTTGGGTGAATGAAGGAGGAATGAATCACTGGAAAATGATACAAAACCAAAAAGGGAGAAAAAACTAACAACAAAAAAATAAATTTATGAGGATCTTTGAGGTGTGGAGTTTCCCTGTGTTGCAGTTCTCATAAAAGAAACACAAGTAGAAATAAAAACGTCAAGAGTATGTTTTGCAAGTAAGCTCCCCCCATCCTAATCTTTCTGACTTAACATGGATGTGTCTCTACATTTTTGGAGATTAACAAGCTTGGTGGAGTAGTTTATATGCACAGAATAAAAAATGATTTCAATGCAGTATGACTAAGAAAAGGAGATGAAGGGTATCTTTATTCAAGAGACCAATAGTCTTGATGGAGAGGAAGGCAAAAACAGAGTTTCCTAAAGTACCATGGTATGAGAAGTGAAAAGAAAGAATCTATGTGGAATCTCTGGCAAGGACCTGGCAGGAAATACCTCAGCTAGAGAGGGAGATCTGGACTGTAGGGGTCTGGGCGAGAAGAAACATGACTGTCCTCTACAGGAGGGAACTGGAGTAGGGAGGCTTAAATTCAAATTTTGACTCAAACACTTGCTAACAGTAACAGTGTTTCTTACATTCCATATTTTTGAATTATATTGTCTTTAAATAACTAAAATGAATAATTTCAGATATTCACATGTGAGCATAACATGAATGATCATGTATCAAGTATATATCATATGTATTGAAGTTTATTGATGAGAAAGGATAAAAAGAGAAAGATTGACTTGTACTTTTATTCATTTAAATATTTTTGTATAATTTAAAGGTTAATTTCCATTTAAACTTACTAAAAAATATTGGCTAAATACCCTGTGTTGTACAGTACATCCTTGAGCCTATATTGTGCTGTGCTTAGTCACTCAGTCAAGCCTTTGTGACCCTATGGACTATAGCCCACCAGATTCCTCTGTTCATGGTGATTCTCCAGACAAGAATACTGGAGTGGGTTGCCATGCCCTCCTCCAAGGGATCTTCCCAACTCAAGTCTCCTGCATTACAGGTGGGTTATTTACCATGTGAGCCACCAGAAAAGCCCAGGAATACTAGAGGTGGTAGCCTACTGGGGACACTTTACAACCAAGGAATCAAACCAGGGTCTCTTGCATTGCAGGAGGATTTTTTACCAGCTGACTTACCCAGGAAGTCCTCTTAATACTAAATAGTTTGAACTTCCTACTCCCAAATCCCTATATTTCCCAAGACTACCCCACCACTGGTAAACACTAGTTTGGTCTATTTGTGAGTCTGATTCTTTAATGTTATAGTCACTATTTTGCTGTATAGTATTAACTTGTTCTTGATAGTATTATGGAGATAGAAAACTGTTTGGAAGATTTAGAATGATGAAAGAAGGCCCCTCATTCCCAGAAAGGCTCTTTTCCATGACCAAAAAGGCAGTAGGAAAATACTAAGAAAAACTGATTTCAGTATCTCCTAAGGTAATGATATGGACTGAAGGTGAAGATATTAAGAAGAAGTGGCAAGAATACACAGGAGAACTATACAAAAAAGATCTTCATGACCCAGATAACCACGATGGTATGATCACTCACCTAGAGCCAGAGAGCCTGGAGTGTGAAGTCAAGTGGACCTTAAGAAGCATCACTATGAACAAAACCAGTAGAGGTGATAGAATTCCACTTAAGCTATTTCAAACCCTAAAAGATGATGCTGTAAAAGTGGTACATTCAATATGCCAGAAAATCTGAAAAACTCAGCAGTGGCTACAGGATTGGAAAAGGTCAGTTTTCATCTAATTCTGAAGAAACACAATGCCAAAGAATGTTCAAACTACCACACAATTGGACTCATTTCACACACTAGCAAAGTAATGCTCAAAATTCTCCAAGCCAGGCTTCAACAGTACATGAACCATGAAGTTCCAGATGTTCAAGCTGGATTTAGAAAAGGCAGAGGAATCAAATTGCCAGCAATCACTGTATCATCGAAAAAGCAAGAGAGTTCCAGAAAAACACTGACTTCTGCTTTATTGACTACACCAAAGCCTTTGACTATGTGGGTTACATCAAACTGGAAAATTCTTCAAGAAATGGGCATACCAGACCACCTGACCTACCTCCTGAGAAATCTGTGTACAGGACAAGAAGCAACAGTTAGAACTGTATATGGAAAAACTGACTGGTTCCAAATTAGGAAAGGATAAGTCAAGGCTGTATATTATCACCCTGCTTATTTAATTTATATGCAGAGTAAATCATGTGAAATGCTGAGCTGGATGAAGTACACGCTAGAATCAAGATTGCCGGGAGAAATATTAATAACCTCAGATAGGCAGATGACATCACTCTATGGCAAAAATAGAAGAACAAAAGAGCCTCTTGAAGAAAGCGAAAAGAGAGAGTGAAAAAGTTGACTTAAAACTCAACATTCAAAAAATGAAGATCATGGCATCTGGTCCCATTGTTTCATAGCAAATAGACAAGGAAACAATGAAAATAGTGATAGACTTTATTTTGGGGGCTCAAAATCACTGCAGATAGTGACTGCAGCCATGAAATTAAGAGCTTGTTCCTTGGAAGAAAAACTATGACCAACCTAGACAGCATGTTCGAAGAAGGCAAAGGCAATATACTCCAGTACTCTTGCTTGGCAGACATCATATTAAAAAGCAGACTCATTACTTTGCAAACAAACGTCAGTTTAGTCAAGGCTATGGTTTTTCCAGCAGTCATACAAGTATGGATGTGAGAATTGAAATATAAAGAAAGCTGCTGCTGCTGCTAAGTCACTTCTGTCATGTCCGACCTTGTGTAACCTCATAGATGGCAGCCCACCAGGCTCCCCCATCCCTGGGATTCTCCAGGCAAGAACACTGGAGTGGGTAGCCATTTCCTTCTTCAATTCAGAAAAGTGAAAGTGAAGTCACTCAGTTGTGTCTGACTCTTCGTGACCCCATGGACTGCATCCTACCAGGCTCCTCCATCCATGGGATTTTCCAGGCAAGAGTACTGGAGTGGAAAGAAAGCTGAGTGCCCGACAACTGATATTTTTGAACTGTGATGTTGGAGAAGACTCTTGAGAGTCCCTTGGACTGCAAGGAGAGCCAACGAGTCCATCCTAAAGGAAATCAGTTCTGAACACTCATTGGAATCACTGATGATGAAGCTGAAACTCCAGTACTTTGGTTACCTTATGTGAAGAACCTACTCATTGGGAAAGACCTTGATGCTGGGAAAGATTGAAGGCAGGAGCAGAAGAGGATGACAGAGGATGAGATGGTTGGATGGCATCACTGATATAATGGAAGTGAGTTTGAGTAGTCTTTGGGAGTTGGTGATGGACAGAGGAGCCTGGCGTGCTGCAGTCCATGGGATCACAAAGAGTCAGACATGACCGAGTTACTGAACTAAGGTAATGGTGACATACTGTGCATGCAGTGATGCCATTAGTAAGGTATATTAGAGCTATTTTCCTCAAAGAAGTGTCACATTGTAATAGGATAATATATTGTAATGGGACGATGTATAAAGGAACATAAAGTTTTACAGATGTTGAATATTTTTATGTATGAGATGGTTGGATGGCATCACTGATATAATGGAAGTGAGTTTGAGTAGTCTTTGGGAGTTGGTGATGGACAGAGGAGCCTGGCGTGCTGCAGTCCATGGGATCACAAAGAGTCAGACATGACCGAGTTACTGAACTAAGGTAATGGTGACATACTGTGCATGCAGTGATGCCATTAGTAAGGTATATTAGAGCTATTTTCCTCAAAGAAGTGTCACATTGTAATAGGATAATATATTGTAATGGGACGATGTATAAAGGAACATAAAGTTTTACAGATGTTGAATATTTTTATGTGGATAAATTTTATGAAATGAGATAAAAGTAAGAATGGAATATAAACAAGAAAGGTTAGAATTTCTGCCACGATCTGCTTCTTAGACATGAAATTATTTTAAGGAAAAATGTTTACAAAACCTTCCATTTTTCAACCCTTCTCCACTATTTTCCTCTGCACCTAGAACTACAATATTTTTTTCAAACAACTAAACTAACTTTTCTTTTGACAACTTTTCTTATAGACACGAAAAGTCAAATATAAGTAAAATATAAACCAAATTCAAATTGGAAATTACAATAAGCACTAAATTAATTTTACCTTCAAAATCTTGACATTTTAAATCTA
>SJYC01107767.1:0-13333 GCA_006408675.1 Madoqua kirkii | reverse complement strand
GTGTATTGATATATAATATTATTTTGTGTTTGTTCTTATTTGAATCCTAAACTATTCCTATTTCATATACTACCCAAGATAAGAAACAGTTTCTAGTAATCTTTTGTGGCACTTTCTTCAGAAATATCACACTTCACACAAGTATCTCATGAATTATTCTTTCCAAATATATAGAAAGTATTTGCAAATTCATGTAAAAATTCCGTATACTTTTGAAGATTTTAAAGCACAAAATGACAATCTGTGATCTGTATTGTAAGTAATTCCCCCTTCCAAGTGAATGAAAGATGGATTTAAGAAGAACAGTGTTTGAGCCAAGGAGAGACATTGATTGATGCAGGGGAATGAAGAAGGCTTGAGCAAAGTCTCCACTGCTATCCTCCTCAAATCTTTCTTCTCTGCACTTATATAGAAGAAAGGATGAATTTGGCATCTTTTTTAATGTAAAACACATTTGGCAAGATTGATGATTGGTTTGGAGAAGAGAGGAGCAAGTCTAGCACACAAAGCAGAGAACCACCTTCCATAATAGAGAATGTATGAAGAGGAACATGTTTGAGGGGGATGGTGGTAGATTCACTCTTACAATGCTGAGCTTTTAGATACAAGTGGGAAATTCAATAGATACCAAGTAAACGTGTCACACATGTGAAGATGAGACCATAAGATTCATTGATGTGTATTTATTGAGTGTGACTAAATAACTGGTCCAGTCCTTGCTTAGGGAAACTCAGTGAGTAAGACAGAATCCCTGCTATTATTGACCTTAAATAATCCAATGACAAAGGCATAGAATTAAACAATGAGTTAAATATCAGGTTTGATAGAGATAATAAAGGGATTCCCTGGTGGCTCAGATAGGAATGAATCTGCCTTCATTGCAGGAAATGTGAGTTTGATCTCTGTGTTAGGAAGATCCTCTGGAGAAGGAAATGGCAACCCACTCCAGAATTCTTGCCTGGAGAATTCCATGGACAGAGGAACTTGACCGGCTATAGTCCATGGTGTTACACTGAGTCAGATATGACTTAGCAATTGAGCACAATAGAGATTATGCAAAATACTATCAGAGTACTTGAAAGAGGTTAACTCACTAAAAGGTAGATGTAGATGTAGAAAAAGAGTTCCTGAAGCTATTATAGTCATGTTCATACCTGAAGGATGAATAGGAGTTATTCCACAGATATGCAATAAATGTCTGAAGTTGAGGGAATGGCATTTGTAGAGTTGTTAAAGCCAATGAGAGAACCTAGGACTCAAAATCTTTAAAAAGGCCATTTTCACTGGGGCTTGGTATTTCAGGATAAGTGAACTATATAATGGTGTGTGAGAAACAATCAAGAGATGTATTATAAAGTATCATTTAAGGAATTTGAACTTTATAAAAAATTAATGTTAAAAATCATGAAGTAAATTCTAATCAAGAATGGAAATTTATAGAGGCAAAGTGGCTGAGGCAAGACCCCATGGGGGAATACCAGCATTTTAAGAGAAGTTATAAGAAGTCTACGAAGGAAACAAAAAATAAGAAATTACAAATTTATGATTCAGTCATCAATTTAGCATTTATAATCAGAAATGTCTTATTTATTGCTGTTTTTGTTGTTTAGTTGCTAAGGCATGTCAGATTCTTGGTGATACCATGTTTTGCAGCATGCAAGGCTCCTCTGTCTTCCACTATCTCCCAAAGTTTGCTCAAATTCATGTCCACTGAGTCCATGCTACTATCTAATCATCTATCCTCAGTTGCCCCCTTCTCCTTTTGCCTTCAACTTTTCCCAGCATCAAAGTCTTTTCCGATGAGGCGGCTCTTCACATCAGGTGGCCAAAGTATTGGAGCTGCAGCTTCAGCATCCATCCTTTCCAAGAATATTCAGGATTATTCCTTTTAGGATCAACTGGCTTGATCCCCTTGCAGTTAGTTCAAGGGACTCTCAAGAGTCTTCTCCAATGCTACAATTGAGAAGCATCAATTCTTTAGCCCTCAGACTTCCTTATAATCCAACTCTTACATTTGCACATGACTGCTGGAAAAAATCATAGCTTTGATACATGGACTTTCATTGGCAAAATGATGTTTCTGCTTTTTAATACACTGTGCTGGTTTATATAACTTTGCTTCCAAAGAGGAAGCATCTTTTAATCTCATGGCTACAGTCATCATCCACAGTGATTTTAGAGTCCCTCAAAATAAAATCTGTCACTGCTTCCTCTTTTCCCCTTTCTGTTTGCCTCGAAGTGATGGGACCAGATGCAATGATCTGATTTTTTGAATGCTATATTTCAGGCCAGTTCTTTCACTCTCATGAAGAGGCTCTTTTGTTTCTCTTCACTTTCTGCCATTAGAGTGGTATCATCTGTGTATCTGATGCTGTTGATATTTCTCCTGGCAATATTGATTATAGTTTGTGATTTCTCCAGCCTGGCATTTTGAATGATGTATTCTGCATATAAGTTAAATTAGCAGGGTGACAATATACAGCCTTGTCATACTCCTTTCCCAATTTTGAACTAGCCTGTTGTTCCATGTCTAATTCTACCTGTTGCTTTATGATCTTCATAGAGGTGTCTCAGGAGACAAGTAAGGTAGTATAATATTCCCATCTCTTTAAGAATTTTCTTTATAAAGGTTTTTATCTCATAAGCTACTATCTTATAATAAAACTTGTCTTATAAAATATTGTATGAAAATTAACTAAACATCTTTGATTGATGTCTAATAATACTAAAACTATAAATATTTATAAGAATCTAAGCTTAAGTTATTATGGTATTAGTATATATTATTGGACTTCCCTGGTGGCTCAGATGGTAAAGTGTCTGCCTACAGTGAGGGAAACCCGGGTTCAATCCTTGGGTTGGGAAGATCTCTTGGAGAAGGAAATGGCAACCCACTCCAGTATTCCTGCCTGGAGAATCCCATGGGCGGAGGAGCCTGATAGACTACAGTCCATAGGGTCGCAAAGAGTTGGACATGACTGAGTGACTTAGTGACTTAATTATACTAATTAATAATTAGTATATTATTACTACCAAGAATAAAACAGTAACAACAGCAACAACAGAGTGACTTATAACTTATATAGTTATATGTAGCTTTATATATAACTTTATTATCCCTTCATGTATAACTCATAGTAACCTGTTAGATTTGACTATTAATATTATATTTCAGGCTAGGAAATTGAGATATAAACATATTAAGGAACACCTAATAAGTAACACAGCTTGGTTTTGAATTCAGGCACTTAACCTTACAGTCTTAGGACTGTCTTCCATGGGCAAAATCTGGGCTATGGAACTGAAATAATATTGGAATTATTTCTATTTAAGCATGTAAAAGATTATCAGGGCTATCATAGATTAAACTAAGGAAGTTATATCTAAGAACTCTTTCCCATTGCTTCACATAGTAAATTACTGCTTTCCATAGTTTTAATAGCATATATGTTATAACATGGCAAATAAACCATAAAAACACAGTTGAGTAAAGCTCATCTCTGACATAAGCATTACATTGTAAGGATTTTAACCTTAATTTTGCATTGTCATTACATGCACATTTTGTTTCATTTTTATAATAGAAGGAAAATTAATTGAGACAGTATAAATAGTCTTGAGGACCTGTCTTCAATCAAAACAGCTAATTTTTCCTTTAAGATCTTCAATTAAGCAAATTTTGTTTTAATGAAGAAGTCAGGGAGTTGCAACTCATTTGCCAACTTACTGCTTTAGAATGCTATGGGTCAGTGAAAAGGTGGAACCATGAGAAACCTTATGCAGCTTGACCTTTTAAGATAAAACAATTGCTAAATTATTATATACACATTTCACCACTTTGAGGACTCTCAAGAGTCTTCCCCAACACCACAGTTCAAAAGCATCAGTTCTTTGGAGTTCAGCTTTCTCTAAGTCCAAATCTCACAACCATACATGACTATTATAAAAATCATAGCTTTGACTTGACAGAAATTTGTCAGCAAAGTAATGACTCTTCTTTTTAATATGCTGTCTAGGTTGGTCAATGCTTTTCTTCCAAAGAGCAAGCATTTTTTAATTTCATGGCTGCAGTCACCATCTGCAGTGATTTTGAAGCCCCCCACCTCCCCAAATGAAGTATCTCACTGTTTCCATTGTTTCCCCATCTATTTGCTGTGAAGTGATGGGACCAGATGCCATGATCTTAGTTTTCTGAATGTTGACTTCTAAGCCAACTTTTTCACTCTTCACTTTCACTTTCATCAAGAGGCTCTTTAGCTTTTCACTTTCTCCAATAAGGGTAGTCTCATCTGCATATCTGAGGTTATTGATATTTCTCCCAGCAATCTTGATTCCAGCCTGTGCTTTGTACAGCCAGGCATTTTGCATAATGTACTCTGCATATATGTTAAATAAACAGGTTGACAATATACAGCCTTGACATACTCCTTACCTGATTTGGAACCAATCTGTTTTTCCATGTCCTGTTCTAACTG
This sequence comes from Madoqua kirkii, assembly GCA_006408675.1. Lineage (NCBI taxonomy): Eukaryota > Metazoa > Chordata > Mammalia > Artiodactyla > Bovidae > Madoqua > Madoqua kirkii. Next base: position 8,858 of record SJYC01107767.1, on the reverse strand, counting down.
CTGCTTCTTGACTTGCATACAGATTTCCCAGGAGGCAGCTAAGGTGGTCTGGTATTCCCATCTCTTTAAGACTTTTCTAGATTTTGTTGTGATCCACAGTGAAAGACTTTGGCATAGCCAATAAAGTAGAAATAGATGTTTTTCTGGAACTCTCTTGCCTTTTTGGTGATCCAGTGGATGTTGGCAATTTGCTCTCTGGTTCCTCTGCCTTTTTAAAATCAGTTTGAGGAAGTTCACAGTTCATATATTGTTGAAGCCTGGCTTGGAGAATTTTGAGCATTACTTTACTAGCGTGTGAAAAGACTGCAGTTGTTCGGTAGTTTTAGCATCTTTGGCATTGACTTTCTTTGGAACTGGAATGAAAACTGACCTTTTGCAGTCCTGTGGCCACTGCTGAGTTTTCCCAATTTGCTGCCATATTGAGTGCAGCACTTTCATAGCATCATCTTTTAGGATTTGAAATAGCTCAACTGGAATTCCATCACTTCCACTAGCTTAGCTTGTAGTGATGCTTCTTAAGGCCCACTTTATTTCACACTCAATAATGTTTGGCTCTAGGTGAGTGAATACATCATCGTGGTTATCTGGGTCATGAAGATCTTTTTTTGTATAGTTCTCCTGTGTATTCTTGCCACCTCTTCTTAATATCTCCTGCTTCTGTTTGATCCATACCATTTTTATCCTTTATTGTGCTCATCTTTACTTGAGATGCTCCCTTTGTATCTGTCACTTTCTTGAAGCAATCTCTAGTCTTTCCCATTCTGTTGTTTTCCTCTATTTCTTTGCATTCATCACTAAGACTTTCTTATCTCTCCTTGCTATTCTCTAGAACTATGCATTCAAATGGGTGTATCTTTCCTTTTTCTCCTTTGCCTTTCATTTCTTTTCTCAGCTATTTGTAATGCCTCCTCAGAAACCATTTTGCTTTTTTGCATTTCCTTTTCTTGGGGATGGTCTTGATCACTGCCTCTTGTCCAAAGTAATGGACAGTTTTTCCATCCATAGTTTTGCAGCCACTCTGTCTATCAGATCTAATCTTTGCATCTATTTGTCACTTCCACTGTATAATTGTAAGGGGTTTGATTTAGGTCATACCTAAATGGTTAGTGATTTTTCCTACTTTTTTTAATTGAAGTCTGAGGTCTGCAATAAGGAGTTCATCATCTGAGCCATAGCCAGTTTCCAGTCTTGTCTTTGTTGACTCTATACAGCTTCTCCATCTTTGGCTGCAAAGAATGTAATCAATATGATTTTGATATTGACAATCTGGCGATGTCTATGTGTAGTATCATCACTCTTGTTGGAAGAGGGTTTTTGCTATGACTAGTATGGTTAGTGATTTTTCCTACTTTTTTTAATTGAAGTCTGAGGTCTGCAATAAGGAGTTCATCATCTGAGCCATAGCCAGTTTCCAGTCTTGTCTTTGTTGACTCTATACAGCTTCTCCATCTTTGGCTGCAAAGAATGTAATCAATATGATTTTGATATTGACAATCTGGCGATGTCTATGTGTAGTATCATCACTCTTGTTGGAAGAGGGTTTTTGCTATGACTAGTGCATTCTCTTGGTAAAACTCTGTTAGCTTTTGCTCTTCTTCATTTTTTACTCCAAGGCCAAATTTGCCTATAGTAATCCAGGTATCTTTTGATTTCTTCGTTTTTCATTCCAGTCCCTTATAATGAGGAGGACATCTTTTATTTTTTTTGGGGGGGGATGTTTGTTTTAGAAAGTCTTGTAGGTCTTCATAAAACCTTTCAACTTAAGCTTCTTCAGCATTACTGGTTGGGGTATAGACTTAGATTACAGTGATATTGAATTGTTTGTCTTGAAAATGGACAGAAATCATTCTGTCATTTTGAGATTGCATCTAAGAACTGCATTTAGGACTCTTTTGTTGTCTAAGATGGCTACTCCATTTCTTCTAAGGGACTCTTGCCCACAGTAATAGGTATAATGGTCATCTGTATTAAATTCACCCATTCCAGTCCATTTTAGTTCACTGAGTCCTAAAATGTTGATGCTCACTCTTGCCATCTCCTGTTTGACCACTTCTAATTTGCCTTAATTTGTCAACCTGACATTCCAGATTCCTATGCATAATTCTTCTTTTCAACATCAGACTTTACTTCCATCACCAGTCACATCACAACTGGGCATTGTTTTTCCTTTGGCTCCATCTCTTCATTCTTCCTGGAGTTATTTCTCTATTCTTCTCTAGTAGCATATTGGGCACCTATAGAACTGGGAAATTCACCTTTCAGTGTCATATCTTTTTGCCTTTTCATATTCTTTATTGGACACTCAAGGCAGGTGGTTTTCCATTCTCTCTTGAGTGGACCACATTTTTTTCAGAACTCCCCACTATGACCCTTCCATCTTGGGTGGCTCATTGTTTCATTGGGTTAGACAAGGCTATAGTCCATGTGATCAGTTTGACTAGTTGTTGTTTGTGTGTGTGTGTGTGTGTGTGTGATTGTGGTTTTCATTCTGTCTGTCCTTTGAAGTATAAGATAAGAGGCTTATGGAAGCTTCCTGATGGGAGAGACTGACTCTAGGGGAAACTGAGTCTTGTTCTGATGGGTAGGCAATGCTTAGAAAATGCTTAATTAGATTTTCAGTTGATGAGTGGGTCTGTGTTCCCTTCCTGTTTTTTGACAAGAGACCAAACTTTGGTGGAGGTAATGAAGACAACAGGACCTCCTTCAAAAGGTCCCATGCAGGTACTGAAGCACTCAGTGCCCCTGACCCTGACGTAGGCCACGCCAACTCATACCTATGCCGGAGACTTCTGGACACTCACAGGCGAGTCTGAGTCAGTCTCTTGTGGGGTCACTGCTCCTTTCTCCTGGTTCCTGGTGTGTACAATATTTTGTGTGTGTGTGTGTGTATGTGTGTGCCCTCCAAGAGTCTGTTTCCCCAGTCCTGTATAAGTTTTGGCACAAAACATTGCACACCAGGAGACCCCACAGAGACTAAGCCAGAGCTGCCTTTGAGTGTTTCAGTGTCTCCTGTGGAGGTACAGGTCAGCAGTGGCCTGCTGCAGGGGCAGGGGCTCTGGGTGCCAGACTTCAGTGTGGAATAAGCCATCCTGGAAGAGATCTCCAGTAAGCCCACCATAGAGCCACCAGAACTGTGGTGAGGCCTTCCAATATTAAGTTAAATTGAAGGAGTGAGAATGGACCTTCTTGTCTTTTCCCTGATTTGAGAGAAAATCTGAATGATCGTCTTGCTGGACAGTGCATCCTGCCAGTTTGTGCTTAGTTGCTCAGTTGTGTGTGACTCTGCAACCTCATGGATGGTAGCTCAGCAGGCTCCTTTGTCCATGGGGATTCTCCAGGCAAGAATAGTGGAATGAGTTGCCATGCCCTTCTCCAGGGGACCTTCCCCACAAAGGAATGGAACCCAGGTTCTCTGCATTGTAGGAGGGTTCTTTACCATCTGAGTCACCAGGGAAGCCCAAGAGTATCCTAGGTTGCAGGTTTTTACCACTCAGGACTTAGAATATATACTGCCATTGCCTTCTGGCCTGCAAATTTTCTACAAAAAATGTCAGCTAATAGCCCCATGAAAGTTGCCTTGTATGTGGCTTTTTCCTCTTGATGCCTTTTATAGTTTTATCTTTAAATTGTGCCATTTAAATTATGTGATATCTTGGTGTGAGCTGTTTTCATTCATCTTGTTTGGAACCCTCTCTGCTTCCTGTATATTTCTGACTCTCTTGCCTCTCTCTACTTCTGGGACCTGTAATGTGAATGCTGATACAATTCATGTTGTCTTAGAGCCCTCTTAAATTGTTCTCATTTTTGTAAAAAATTTGCTTTTCTCTTTGCCATTTTAATTGGGTGATTTCCATTAGTCTGTCTTCAAGATCAGTGAGGAGTTCTTCTCCATCATCTAGTCTGCTGACAATTACTTCTAATGTGTTTTCATTTCAGTTATTGAATTATTCAATTCTAACTGCTTCTTTTTCATATATATTCTAGTTCCTTGTTATAATTCACACCAAACTCCCATATTTAGTTAACATTTTTATTGCCACTCTTTTCCCTAATTCAGTTAGCATCTTATTCTAACGCTTTGAGCTCTTTATCTTGCAAAGTATTTGTTTAATTTTTGTGTTTGTTTTTTCTTGCTCTTTCAATTGAAACCTGTCTTCTCATTCTTTTTAACTTTCTCTTACTTTATGAAATTAAGTGAGGTGTTTACCTGTTGCAATCTTGAATGAGGATGTTTTTGTATGGCAGTATCTGTGTATAGTTTGCATGTGCCCAATGACTTTGTTGGTAGAGCTAGATCTGATATAAACACAAAAGACTTGCCTTTTCCCAGGATGTACTGGTAGCTATCACCTTGGAAGGAAGCGGGCCTTAACATGCAGTGGTTAGACCACAGTCAGGTGTAGCTGGGGAGTCTCCTATACTCAGTGGCCTTCACTGCCCTGTCTGGGTTGGAGGTGGGCCCTAAGTTGGTGGAGCATAAATTCTGCTGGTTAAATCCTAGATGGCTGCATTCCCTTTAAGTGTATGCTCTGCTACCCCCTAGCACTTGTGCTCTCACCCCTGAGGAGAGCAGTGCTTGGGTAGAAGGGCCGGTGTGGGGGGCCCACATGAGTCTGGGCATGGGCTGTGGCAGTCCCACCATAGCTGAACCCCCAAGCTGGCTCTGATACACTGCCTGTGTAAACACCATCACAGCTTCCCTTGCTCTGCTCAGATGCAGCTCAGATCCTGAGCTGCCTTTGTCCCTCACAGCTGAGTTACCCCCAGCTGCAGCAGCCTTCACCCCAGCATGGAGCTGTGTCCTGAGGCCACTGGGATTGAGGCAGTCACTCAGTTTAGGATAGGGTCTCTGCAGGGGTGGTCCTGGGAGACTGGCCAGTGATCCCATACAGATTCAATTTGCCTTGTTTCAGGAATGTGTATGTGCTCCTCAGGAGTCTAGGCTTCCGACAGCTTTCCTTCACTGCCACTGGCCCTCCAACCGGCTGGACAGATTCCTCCTCTGTGTCCCTTCTTGAGGGCACAGTCCCAACCTGACTTCTTCTCTTCCACTCCTACCTGATTCTGTGTGGATCTTTCTCATACTCGGTTTGTACACTCTTTCTGCCAGTTTCCACTGGCAGTGTTTGCAGTGAGAACTGTTCCATAGGTGGAACAGTATTTTTGATGTGTCCTTTGAGGGAGGCGAGTTCTGTGTCCTTCAACTCTGCCCCTATGGTCTCTCCCTCACCCAGCTATGGTTTTATTTTCTTATCTATAGACTGAGCACACAGTGGGAATAAGTGACAAAGAAAGAACGTCCAGACAGGTGATCTGTCAGTCGCTCAACAATGTGTGTCTAGTGCCTACTAAGTGACAACTAAATTATTGTTAATTTATTAACAATTTAATATTCAAATTCAGCTCAAATATTCATGAATAGTGCATAATTAGTTTCTCTGCCCTTCCACTCAGGTATCTTTAACCTTTCAAATGAATGTTCTAGAGGCTTTTGGCACCACAAAAGCAACGGTAGGCATCTATGTTTCACCCTAGAATTTCATTATTCTGCAAACCCATTAATTATTTGGTGCCCCTGGCTCTGCTTTTTTTCCTTGACTTCCCTTGTTCTAGCTTCATATCATTGTTCTTTGCTAATCTCTGCCTTGTTTGGCAGTCCTATTCTGATTCATTCTCCTTGCCAGATTTTAGCATTCTTTCAGCATTTAACTTTCAGTTTAGTTCAGTTCTGTCACTCAATCGTGTCTGACTCTTTGAGACCCCATGAATCACAGCACGCCAGGCCTCCCTGTCCATCACCAACTCCCAGAGTTCAGTCAGACTCACGTCCATCGAGTCAGTGATGCCATCCAGCCATCTCATCCTCTGTTGTCCCCTTCTCCTCCTGCCCCCTAATCCCTCCCAGTATCAGAGTCTTTTCCAATGAGTCAACTCTTTGCATGAGGTGGCCAAAGTACTGGAGTTTCAGCTTTAGCATCATTCCTTCCAAAGAAATCCCAGGGCTGATCTCCTTCAGAATGGATTAGTTGGATCTCCTTGTAGTCCAAGGGACTTTCAAGATCTTCTCCAACACCACAGTTCAAAAGCATCAATTCTTTGGCACTTAGCCTTCTTCACAGTCCAACTCTCACATCCATACATGACTAGTGGAAAAACCATAGCCTTGATCAGATGGACCTTTAATTGGCAAAGTAACGTTTCTGCTTTTGAATATGCTATCTAGATTTGTCATAACTTTTCTTCCAAGGAGTAAGTGTCTTTTAATTTCATGGCTGCACTCACTATCTGCAGTGATTTTGGAGCCCCCCAAAATAAAGCCTGACACTGTTTCCACTGTTTGCCTATCTATTTCCCATGAATGGGACCAGATGCCATGATCTTCATTTTTGTAGCTTCTAGTATTTGTCCTCAAATTTTCTTTCTATACCCAGGAAAAGTGGGAGATGACAGATACATGTGCAGCTCTTTTGACTTCTCTCACAATGAAAAGAGATTGAACACAACCTTGTTTATAAAAATACCCACAAATATTCCTTAATTCTATCCACTCACCCCTTAGTCAAAGAATGCAATGGCACCCCACTGCAATTACTCTTGCCTGGAAGATCCCATGGACGGGAGAGCCTGGTAGGCTGCAGTCCATGGGGTCACTGAGTCGGGCACAGCTGAGCAACTTCACTTTAACTTTTCACTTTCATGCATTGCAGGAGGAAATGGCAACCCACTCCAGTATTCTTGCCTGGAGAATCCCAGGGACAGAGGAGCCTAGTGGACTGCCGTCTAGCGGGTCACACAGAGTCAAACACCAATGAGGTGACTTAGCAGCAGCAGCAGCAGCAGCAGCAGCACGCCTTAGTACACTTCTCCCCTTCCTAGCCCACAGTAGTATCAGCCTCTAGACTCTGAGTTAGCAGGGACAGGGAATAAACATTGCATGCATGTATGCTAAGTTGCTTCAGCTGTGTCCAATTCTTTGTGACCCCATGGACTGTAGCCCGCTGGGCTTCTGTGTCCATGGAATTCTCCAGGCAGGAATACTGGAGTGGGTTGCTATGCCCTCCTCCAGGGAATTTTCATACCCAGGGATCAAATCCTCATCCCTTAAGTTTCCTGCAGTGGCAGGCAGGTTCTTTACCATTGTAGCCCGCTGGGCTTCTGTGTCCATGGAATTCTCCAGGCAGGAATACTGGAGTGGGTTGCTATGCCCTCCTCCAGGGAATTTTCATACCCAGGGATCAAATCCTCATCCCTTAAGTTTCCTGCAGTGGCAGGCAGGTTCTTTACCATTAGCACCACCTGAGAAGCCCCAATACACTCTGCAGTGAAAACCAAAGGAGAGGCTATTCAGGGGGCAGGGAATGCCTTGCTTTTTTTTGGATCACATTGGTTTCTGTTATCCAAGGCTTTACTCTCCATGGTTTCAGCAACATTTAGTCAACCATGGCCCAAAAATACTAAATGAAAATATGTAGGAATAAGTAATTTATAAATTTTAAATTGTGTGCCCTTCTGAGGAGTGTGATGAAATCTCCTACTGTTCCTGCTTCATTAGCCCCCCAAAATAAAGCCTGACACTGTTTCCACTGTTTGCCCATCTATTTCCCATGAATGGGACCGGATGCCATGATCTTCATTTTTTTAGCTTCTAGTATTTGTCCTCAAATTTTCTTTCTATACCCAGGGAAAGTGAGAGATGACAGATACATGTGCAACTCTTTTGACTTCTCTCACAATGAAAAGAGATTGAACACAACCTTGTTTATAAACATACCAACAAATATTCCTTAATTCTATCCACTCACCCCTTAGTCAAAGAACGCAATGGCACCCCACTCCAATTACTCTTGCCTGGAAGATCCCATGGACGGGAGAGCCTGGTAGGCTGCAGTCCATGGGGTCACTGAGTCGGGCACAGCTGAGCGACTTCACTTTAACTTTTCACTTTCATGCATTGGAGGAGGAAATGGCAACCCACTCCAGTATTCTTGCCTGGAGAATCCCAGGGACAGAGGAGCCTAGTGGGCTGCCGTCTAGTGGGTCACACAGAGTCAAACACCAATGAGGTGACTTAGCAGCAGCAGCAGCAGCAGCACGCCTTAGTACACTTCTCCCCTTCCTAGCCCACAGTAGTAACAGCCTCTAGTCTCTGAGTTAGCAGGAACAGGGAATATAATGGCAACCCACTCCAGTATTCTTGCCTGGAGAATCCCAGGGACAGAGGAGCCTAGTGGGCTGCCGTCTAGTGGGTCACACAGAGTCAAACACCAATGAGGTGACTTAGCAGCAGCAGCAGCAGCAGCACGCCTTAGTACACTTCTCCCCTTCCTAGCCCACAGTAGTAACAGCCTCTAGTCTCTGAGTTAGCAGGAACAGGGAATAACCATTGCATGCATGTATGCTAAGTTGCTTCAGCTATGTCCATTTCTTTGTGACCCCATGGACTGTAGCCCACTGGGCTTCTGTGTCCATGGAATTCTCCAGGCAGGAATACTGGAGTGGGTTGCTATGCCCTCCTCCAGGGAATTTTCGTACCCAGGGATCAAATCCTCATCCCTTAAGTTTCCTGCAGTGGCAGGCAGGTTCTTTACCACTAGCGCCACCTGAGAAGCCCCAATACACTCTGCAGTAAAAACCAAAGGAGAGGCTATTCAGGGGGCAGGGAATGCCTTGCTTTTTTTTTTTTTGGATCACATTGGTTTCTGTTATCCAAGGCTTTACTCTCCACGGTTTCAGCAACATTTAGTCAACCATGGCCAAAAAATACTAAATAAAAATATGTAGGAATAAACAATTTATAAGTTTTAAATTGTGTGCCCTTCTGAGGAGTGTGATGAAATCTCCTACTGTTCCTGCTTCAT